>BQKZ01004362.1:28656-39838 GCA_036244855.1 Temnopleurus reevesii | reverse complement strand
ACTCAAACTGCCTCTCATGACAGACAATTTGTCCAATTGTGACTTAATGTAGTCATCAGAACCACTGTCACATCCTTGTGTCAATACACAACTCGGACACAAGTCAAATTTCATGACACAAAGGTCAGGGTTTGTTGGCCAATGTTAGTGCTCTGTGAGCACAGTTGTTTCTAGTTATTATTATTATTTTATTTTCGCGAATTGCGCGACGGCCATGACCATGAATTCGCTAATATTTTAACTCATTAAAACGTCCATAGACTTGTGTACATTAGTCTTCCAAAACGTGAAAATAACAACTCGCTATTATGTTGAAAGGTTAGATATTCAGTGTGAATTCGCGAAAATATATACGTGTATATATACGTATATACGTATATATAATACGTATGTTTGTTTTGACGTATTCATGGTATTATATGCACAGTTGCACAAGTGTATGCTGTATACACATGCTTCAACTTACACGTCGACATATGCAAATCGAAACTTGCGTATTGCCCAAACAATCAACTTTGCCCCTTTTTACTTAGTTATAACTCCGCCAAACATTTACCAATTAACTAAACAAAGATAATTATGTATGAATATATATGATAAAAGAACAATTATCGAGCTACCCCGATTGCATGAGATAAAACAAGTATTTTGTTATTGATATTATAGCAATGATAATTGTTAGTAATATTTCATTGTCACTTCTATACATGTATTTAAGTTGTTCTGAGGGGAAATGCCTAGATAGGTCATTTTTGACTTTGTCATTCCCCGCCACATTTTGATTGATTGTTTTATTATGGTTCACTTTTTTAAATGTATTTTGGTTGTTTTGTTACATGCACCTTGTGTTTTTAATTGATTTGTGGAAATAAAATGAACTGAACTGAACTGAAAACGCAAAATGGTTAAAAGATCGTTTTCTTCGTTATGTAATGTTTTTCGAATTGTAGTGAATATGGTTATTTGATCATGAAAGGAAACGTTTGGAATATCAGTCCAAATGCTTGAACAAATTGAGTATTCAACATGAGTAAAAATCAAAAGTAGTAACCCATAGATTACTATGACTCAAATACACCGGCGAAATATTGAGGGAATTGTTAAATATTTACGTAGGGCATATGGCTATAAATAACTTTGATAATAAGGATGATGATAATGATGAAAACTAATACATTAAGAGTAGCTTCGCACGCCTACTCTTACAGAAAATATGAAAATTATAATGAAATTGATACTCCAAATCGCAATATATATAGAAAATCGTAATGTTGCTGTAAATGGTTCTTCCTTCCACCCCTGGCCACCAGTCTGAATCGCTAAAAATCTCGATATCATGACATACGTGTTCACTATTGGAAATATACCAATTTGACTCGCTTATCATGTTTTTTCAATACGTTCTTGAGAGCGTACTAGAAATTCGGCCGAACCTTCTAATCATAACAATGATTCGGCCGTTTGTGGAGGACTAATCAATATTTGCTTTTAAAAAAGTAAATATCATATTCATATTATAGTATAGTACGCGGCACGCACAATAACTGGGACAATATTACCAAGCTTGCTTGAATGTCGTGTATTTGTTTTGTATTGTGAAATCTGTCAGGTTTTGTTCGAATTTCACAGACTCATGCGGTCTCAGCTTTATATATAAATTTAGTAATGCAAATGTAAAGTGGTGTCTAATTGTTTGTGTTTGAAGTAGCTTGACCATGATTATCGACAATCTCTGATAATGCTGCTAATAATGAGAAGAGTATAGGGAATTTCGAGGAAAAAAAATATGCAGGATGGTCACTTATATAGTTTGATTTGCTCGAACACATTGCGCAAGATGTGAGATACTTTTGAAAACAAATGCCATGAAACGCTAAAAAAAAATAGATTTTAACGATAAGCAGTGCGGGGCGAACATAATTGACAACAATATATAGCAGAAAGAATTGTTTTTCACAACATCAACATATTTGTTTAAAAGTCATCCGCAGTTTTAAGTCCCGGTCACATAGGACCCCGGAAGCAACACGATTCACCCCGACTCGTTGTTCTGAGGCAGTTAACTGGGAATTAACAAAGAGTCAGGGTGAATCGTGTTGCTTCCGGGGTCCTATATGACCGGGGCTACAGAAATAGTATAACAATACATGCAGTGAAACAGTTCTTACATTCCTTTCAAACTACAGGCCATTCGAAAATGTACATTATACTAGAGGCTACATCGAATAAGCGAATTTGATTTAAGCCCTGGTCACATAGGACCCCGGAAGCAACACGATTCACCCCGACTCTCTGTTAATTCGCAGTTAACTGCCTCAGAACAACGAGTCGGGGTGAATCGTGTTGCTTCCGGGGTCCTATGTAACCGGGGCATTAAATAGGCACAATATCGTATTGAATGTTTATCATTTGTCATGTTTGTTCATAAGCGATTGGATTTTATCGATGAAAGAAAATATCGACGTTCACAGCCCAAATATGACATCCTGCCACTACATGAATTAGTACATTTGGATATATATGTGTTTTTGCATTGATAGAGAAAATGTATAAAAATTTATAAATGTGATGAACTGGCGTAAAAAATAAAACAAAAAATAAAACGATGGTCATCCCACGGAGTACATGTACAACTTTTAATAAAATGCCTATGTGGTTGGTTAAACGATACTTACTTCAAGTATCACAGGATAGTATTTGCTCTTGATGAAATTGAATTTTTGTATGCTAAACGTGCCGTTTAGGCTTATTATTATCGTAATAAATACACCATCACTTTATGAAATAAAACAAATAAAACATTTAAAAAATCGGTCCTCGAGTACGAAGCTGCATACGAATGTTCTTGTAACGCGTGAATGAAGTACTGAGATACTTTATTGTGATAATTACGGATTACGGTGATTCTATCCAAAATAATAACATTTCAATTGTCTTACCGGTGGTTTCAGCCATCATTATCGGTAATTGCTTGGAACAGCAAATGTAGTTTTCTTCCAATTCCGAGGTATGTGGGTCATCGCTCGGTACGATTGTCACGTAAGACCATGCGTAAGACCAATTTCACGACCGTTTAATGGTTTTCGCCCTCTATCGGTGAGACTATACATNCAGAACAACGAGTCGGGGTGAATCGTGTTGCTTCCGGGGTCCTATGTAACCGGGGCATTAAATAGGCACAATATCGTATTGAATGTTTATCATTTGTCATGTTTGTTCATAAGCGATTGGATTTTATCGATGAAAGAAAATATCGACGTTCACAGCCCAAATATGACATCCTGCCACTACATGAATTAGTACATTTGGATATATATGTGTTTTTGCATTGATAGAGAAAATGTATAAAAATTTATAAATGTGATGAACTGGCGTAAAAAATAAAACAAAAAATAAAACGATGGTCATCCCACGGAGTACATGTACAACTTTTAATAAAATGCCTATGTGGTTGGTTAAACGATACTTACTTCAAGTATCACAGGATAGTATTTGCTCTTGATGAAATTGAATTTTTGTATGCTAAACGTGCCGTTTAGGCTTATTATTATCGTAATAAATACACCATCACTTTATGAAATAAAACAAATAAAACATTTAAAAAATCGGTCCTCGAGTACGAAGCTGCATACGAATGTTCTTGTAACGCGTGAATGAAGTACTGAGATACTTTATTGTGATAATTACGGATTACGGTGATTCTATCCAAAATAATAACATTTCAATTGTCTTACCGGTGGTTTCAGCCATCATTATCGGTAATTGCTTGGAACAGCAAATGTAGTTTTCTTCCAACTCCGAGGTATGTGGGTCATCGCTCGGTACGATTGTCACGTAAGACCATGCGTAAGACCAATTTCACGACCGTTTAATGGTTTTCGCCCTCTATCGGTGAGACTATACATGTGCAGTGTTAAAGTGAAACGACCGCAATTGACTTTGTGTACAAAATCAGAGAAAGAAAAGAGAAATCGCCCGTTATTGCCTCGATGACTCTATTTTACACCAAAAAAATAAGCACTGAGACGTGGCAAGACGATATCAAACAATGGTCATACTTTTAATAACAGATCATGGTATGATCTATTTTTTTTAATTATTATTTTTGCTTCACCACACACCGGGTACCGGTACCACAGAAGCTTCACTCCCCGCAGGGCTAGGCGGAGAGTCCGCCGCACCACCGCTTCGACGGTGATCGTGAGTGGAGAATATACAGCGAGTGTGGGAAGCCTAACACAAAATTTCAGGAACATAATAATGTATTGCATTTTCATTACACTATGTTTCTTGACTTCAAAGCCCTTTCTATTGATGTTTTTCACCCACTGTCCACGAATTCCTTCACATTCCTTAACCCTAAAAAGCCGAAGGGGGGGGGGGGCACAATGTGCCCCCCTTGGCCCCTACCACATAGCCACTCCTACATTTTTGGTCCGATTACGCTCAAATTTGGTGACTTTTTCCGAAACTTTTTAATTATTATCCTGTATTTCATGTTGCCATGGCAACCACAAAACAAACGGCATGTTTGTCCAATTTTCGTATAATTTCAGTTTTTCAGCTTCAAATCTGCCCAAAAAGACGTGGAACTGGTCACAATTTATGACTTTTAGTTTGCCTTTGGTCTCTATTGTGCATCTTGAACAGAAAACACGCTTTCTGACAATTTCCTTTGTTTTTCTTTGTTTTTAGTCACTTTTTTCATGAGTATTTAATAAAATATTTAAAAATACTTTTTCCAACTTAATACAAATAAAAGCACCCCAGACACTTCCAGAAAGCCCTGAAAATCATATTGATGAAGATTGGAGCTTAAAAAGTGAAAAATTAAAGGAATAACATGAACTTTTTAAAAGCTGTCTGGCGCCCTCTATCAGTAATATGGTGATAAATATGACATGATGCAATTATTGTCATATTTTGACCTCTAAATGCATCTAATGTGTTTAATAAAGTCATGGAATGTGTTCCTAAGGTATTAAAGAGGGATAATACCACATTTAAGTCATTTTCCAATCCACAATATTGATTTTAATAGACCACACATCAAAAGTGACAAAATTCACCCTTTTTTTATGTATTTTATTGAATTGCGCCTTAAACGGTGACCTTCAGAAATTCCGACGGTCAGAAATTGTAGATTACGTCTTGCTCTACATCTATGCCAAATTTCAGCCCGAACCATCAAATATTTTGGAAGACAATGTGCCCCCCCCCCCCTTGGACCACAGAGACATCAAAATAGCTTGGGCTTTTTAGGGTTAAAGCCCATGTATAGTTTTGGTAAAGATTAAAGAAATGTGAATTTTGGGGATATATACCATGACATATAGTTTCTATACACATTTCAAGATCATAGCATATTTTTCTACGAGCGAATTCTTTTGAAAATTTGAATTTGACCGTTAAATCGTATTTAGCGCCCTCTCTTGGTTATAACAATATTTTGCTTCTTATCGGGCATATAGAAAATTATTTCCAAGATTTTATTAAAGCATGCTAAAAAGGAATACATAAAGAATAAATTCTGAAATTTTTATCCAATTCTGTTCATGAGAAGCTGTCCTTTATCAAGAAAGAAAATATTGAATTCGCGTCGGGGGCTACGACGCTAAAATATTTTCCACACTTTAGGTTATAACTTTTCCAAAACTTGTTAATTTTTCGTACAATCTTTTGTACAACATGTTCATGATATCATGTTTCTTTTTAAGTAAATTTGAAGACAAAATTTAACGATAAAAATATTCGCTTTTACCAAAACTATACTTGGGCTTTAAGGCCAGGAAATCTGTGTAGGGTGTACGACTTTGCCAAACTTTCGCACACGAGTCAAAGGCGAGTGAATCTCGCACTCAGTTTGCTCCCATTTTTTTTTTCAGTTTTCTCTAACTGTTGTGACATTTTACCACTGCGCAGGTCCTACCTGATCCATCTATCTTATTCCTCATTGTCAAGAAAAAAAATAATCTGCTTTTATCAGCCACAGAATGAAAAAAATAGAATAGATGTACATTTTTGCCATAGACTCGTGTAGTGAAGAAACCCTGAGTAGCACCGCAGTCACATTTCTGTTTGTCGCCCCCTAGCGTTGTGGGAAACCTGTATAGAGTGATCAATTAATCAACTCTATACTCTATATCAAAAGGCCGACTCACACATTTGCGTTTTTAGGCTCCGTCGGCCCAGCGGTTTTTTGAAAATTCAAAACGCTCCCTGAGCGCACAGTATAATATGCTGATTAGATAGTGGGCTAACGCTCACCTTGCGCTCAAGGAGCGTACGCCGAACGTCAACCCACCGTATGATCTGCGTCTTTTTAATTGTGCGTACACGGAGCGGGTCTTTTGTAAGCATAAACATGAAAAATGCTGGGCCGACGGAGGCTAAAAACGCAAAGGTGTGAGTCGGCATTTTGTCGTAAATACATGACGTAACATATGTTACGACCTTATTCTGTAACTTTGGTTACATCACGTGGAGATCTCGCATACACACGACGCATCATGCGTATATGGTAGGCACCGTCGCGACGCTGTGTTGCAGCTCGGGTGACTGAAAGGGCGTACAGCTTACTCAGTATGTACCGCTACTATTTATGCATCGTTCCGCGATGAAAAATCAAGGACCCCCCCCCCCCCCCTCCAACAAAATGAAGTGTCTTACAGATTTAATTACTTTTACTTCTTCTTCTTCTTCTTCTTCTTCTCCTCCTCCTCCTTCTTCTTCTTCTTCTTCTTCTTCTTCTACTCCTTCTCCTTCATCACATGACTTTATATTTACCTCCTTTTTCGTTTTTTGGTTTCCCCCACTCCTTCTTCTCCTCACAGTATGCCCAGCTAGGTATGCAATATTGGAATAGATACATCTGTACATAAACATGCATCTCCTTCTTATTATTATTCATCTAACATATTCTTCCTCTTCCCCCACTCCTCCTCCTCACAGTACGCGAAACTAGATGCAAATATAGATCCATCAACATGCCAATGGGCAGGGGTAAAATGTCAACCGAAAATAGTACTTGGGGAATACTAAAAAATGGAAAAGAAACCAATTTTTCATTTGCAGTTAGATTTCATTTAAACATTGATTTGTTGATTGTTCTGCATAAGTCTATACTTATACTTATACCGGACCTTTGTACTGTATCTAGTTCTTTTCTTATAGAATTGCTAGGCAAATGTGTTCCTGTATACTGTTGTTTTTACTATTATTTAGAGATCTTTCAGTAATCACAGTTTTGTTGTCTATTTTTATCTGTCTCCTATTGTCTTGGGGTTCCTCCACAAGCTCTGTTTCGTCTGTAGTCCCAGCCTGTTGGGAGGGTATGGGAGGGGGTTTCCCCTACACCTTCAACTGGGAGTTCGGTGGATTGGTAACTTGCTTAACGAGCGAGCGGAGCGAGCGAGGGAAATACTTCTTTTCTTTCTTCTTTCTTCAAAATCAAAGCATTTGTACGAAATTCTAACTTGCCATTTTCATGCATGAATGTAAAGAGAAAATAAAGTATCGTACAAACAAGAAAGATTTTATTTTTATTTTTGATAGAATTGTACACCCAAGAGTTTCGGAAAGCGTTCTTTGGTCCCATCTAATAAGTATCATTATGTCAATTCAATTTATGAATGTAAAGAAATGATAAAACATGATAAGATACTGTACGAGCGAGCGAGGGAAAATAGCCAACTATCTCATTATTATCGCTACATTTGCACACCTCAAGTGTGGGAAATCGTTCCTTATATGCTGAATACAAGAGAATGAAGCAAAATGATCTGATATGAGCGAGCGTAGCCAGCGAGAAAATTACGCCAATTTTCTTTAAATTTTCGCGACAATTGTACACTCTAATATTGGGGGGAAAGTTCATTAAGCCTATGTAATAAATGACAGTATTTGTACAATTTTAAACCCAAGAGTTTTGGAAAGCGTTCATTACTCCCATTTAATAAATAGCCTTGTCAATTCAATTTCTGAATGTAAAGAAATGATAAGGCATGATAAGATACTGTACGAGCGAGCGAAGCGAGCAAGGAAAAAATAGCCAATTATCTCATCATTATCGCTACATTTGCACACCCTAAAGTGTGGGAAAACGTTCCTTATGCCTATGTACATGATGTAATAAATTGCGTTATATGCTGAATACAATGGAATGCTAAATACAAGAGAATGAAGCGAGATGATCTGATATGAGCGAGCGTAGCGAGCGAGAAAATTACGCCAATTTTTTTTTAATTTTTGCGACAAGTTTACACTTTAATATTCGGGAAAGTTCATTAGGCCTATGTAATAAATGGCAGTATTTGTACAATCTTACACCCAAGAGTTCTGGAAAGCGTTCATTATTCCCATCTAGCCTTATGTAAATACAATTTAAATAAATGGTAAAGCATGATAAGATGCTGTACGGCCGAGCGAAGCGAGCTAGGAAAAAATTACCAATTATCTCTTCACCATCGCTACATTTGCACACCTCAAAGTGTGGGAAACCCTAAAGCCTCTGTAATAAAGTGCGTTACATTCAATGTCGGAATGCAAACGAATGAAGCAAGATATTATAATAAGAGCGAGCTAGCTAAATATGCACATTTTCTTTAAATTTTCGCTATATTTGTACGCTCAAATATTGGGAAAGGTTCATTCGGCATCTAATAGATGGCGTTAAATTCAATGTCTGAAAGCAAAGAAATGAAGCAAGATGAACTGATATGAGCGAGCGTATATAGCGAGCGATAGAAATGTGCTAATTTTCGCTACATCTGTAGCTCAAATATTGGGAAAATGGTCATTTATCCTATTTAATAAATAACGTTATATCATTTCAATGCCTGAATGTGATAAAATTATATAGCACGGAAATGATTTGGCATGAACGAGCGGAGCGAGCTAGGAGAATTTACCAGTTGACATTTCCTTTTCACCACATTTGTGTATTTCTATGATAAATTTTGCTTAACAAAAAAAAAAAAAAAAAANGAGCGAGGGAGGGTATGGGAGGGGGTTTCCCCTACACCTTCAACTGGGAGTTCGGTGGATTGGTAACCTGCTTAACGAGCGAGGGAAAATACTTCTTTTGATACTCACCATTTACAAAATCAAAACATTTGTACGGAATTCTAACATGTCATTTTCATGCATGAATGTAAAGAGAAAATAAAGTATCGTACGAACACGAAAGATTTTCTTTTTATTTTTGATAGCATTGTACACCCAAGAGTTTCGGAAAGCGGTCTTTAGTCCCATCTAATAAGTATCATTATGTCAATTCAATTTATGAATGTAAAGAAATGATAAAGCATGATAATATACAGTACGAGCGAGCGGAGCGAGCGAGGAAAAATAGCCAATTATCTCATCATTATCGCTACATTTGCACACCCTAAAGTGTGGGAAAAAATTCCTTATGCCTATGTATTAAATTGCGTTATATGCTGAATACAAGGGAATGAAGCAAAATGATCTGATATGAGCGAGCGTAGCGAGCGAGAAAATTACGCCAATTTTCTTTAAATTTTCGCGACAATTGTATACTCTAATATTGGGGAAAAGTTTATTAGGCCTATGCAATAAATGACAGTATTTGTACAATTTTAAACCCAAGAGTTTTGGAAAGCGTTCATTATTCCCATCTAATAAATAGCCTTATGTCAATTCAATTTCTGAATGTAAAAAAAAATGATAGGGCATGATAAGATACTGTACGAGCGAGCGAAGCGAGCAAGGAAAAAATAGCCAATTATCTCATCATTATCGCTACATTTGCACACCCTATGCTGTGGGAAAACGTTCCTTATGCCTATGTAATAAATTGCATTATATGCTGAATACAAGGGAATGAAGCGAGATGATCTGATACGAGCGAGCGTAGCGAGCGAGAAAATTACGCCAATTTTCTTTAAATTTTCGCGACAATTGTATGCTCTAATATTGGGGAAACGTTCATTAGGCCTATGTAATAAATGGCAGTATTTGTACAATTTTACACCCAAGAGTTTGGGAAAGCGTTCATTATTCCCATCTAATAAATATACAATTTAAATAAATGGTAAAGCATGATAAGATGTTGTATGACCGAGCGAAGCGAGCTAGGCAAAAAATACCAATTATCTCTTCACCATCGCTACATTCGCACACCTCAAAGTGTGGGAAAACCTAAAGCCTCTGTAATAAAGTGCGTTACATTCAATGTCGGAATGCAAAGGAATGAAGCAAGATATTCTAATAAGAGCGAGCGCAGCGAGCTAGCTAAATATGCACATTTTCTTTAAATTTTCGCTACATTTGTACGCTCAAATATTGGGAGAGGTTCATTCGGCATCTAATAGATGGCGTTATATTCAATGTCTGAAAGCAAAGAAATGAAGCAAGATGATTTGATATGAGCGAGCGTATATAGCGAGCGATAGAAATGTGCTAATTTTCGCTACATATGTAGCTCAAATATTGGGAAAACGGTCATTTAGCCTATGTAATAAATAGCGTTATATCATTTCAATGCCTGAATGTGATACAATTATATAGCACGGAAATGATTTGGCATGAACGAGCGGAGCGAGCTAGGAAAATTTACCAGTTGACATTTCCTTTTCACCACATTTGTGTATTTCTATACGAGCTAGGTGCGCTGTCCTGTCATTTTGGGAATACGATTTCTTAGTCAAGAATCATGATAAATTTTGCTTAACAAAAAAAAAAAAAAACTTTCATGTATATTAGAACCCAATAAATAGGTAGAGAAAAAAATATATACATGCCAATTTTTAGGGGCATATGCCTTCTCCTGTGCCCCTCCTATTTCTTGGATCCGGCCTTGCATATGGCAGTTTGGGGAATATATTTTTAAAAGTCAAATTTCAAAACCAACCTCTTAAATATTAGGAATATTGGGGAATGTTTTACAGCTCGAACCCGGCTCTTTCTGCCATAGCATCTGCATATTTAACGATACGTCTGCGAAACCCATGGGACTGGCACCGCCAGCACGATACGGCTGATGCGAATGGGATGTATCCACAATAAAAATGAAAATCGAGTGTGCTTACATGCGATTTCCTGGCATCTGAATCATCTTTTGTCAAAGTTGGAGTGTATAAGCACTCTCCTTTCCTCTTCCCCCTTTTTTCTCTCTTTTTTATCATTTTTTTCCAGACGATGGGGGGGGGGGGGGGGGGGG
>BQKZ01004362.1:3666-16478 GCA_036244855.1 Temnopleurus reevesii | reverse complement strand
TTTTTTTTTTTTTTTTGGAAATCAAAAACGCTCCCTGGACGCACAGCATACGCGAATCAGACGGTGTACTGACGTTCGGCTTGCGCCCAAGAAGCGTACACCGAGCGTCAGTCCATCATATCATGACCAGTGTCTTTTCCGATTTAGATTTTATAAAATGAAGCATTGGGAAATAATCACGAAATGTTCAAACCATACCTCTTTCATGTCTTCGTATTTCAAGTAGAGAACGTTTGGATGATCTTTCAGCTTCCACCAGTAGAGGATATTGTCGTAGAATTTCCCAACAGGAACTGGAATCGATAAATGAAAATGGGATAAAGTTACATATATGTATCAATGTGATAATTGATTAAAGAAACAAGAGAATTAAAAGCGATAGTGCAAAAATACATGATAAAACCTTTGTAGACAAATTTTCAGCTGAGCACAAATTAGACTTGGCCACTTTCCTCTACACCTGTGCAAAAGAACAGCAATAGCTTTTGTGTCGTATTAAGACTATGACCATCCCAGCAATTTCAATTTCAGTTTTCACGGGACATGAAGTGCACAATCCATTAATATTTACGATAAACGCTCACTCGTACAAAAGAAAGAAAAAATAGTAAAAAATAGATATATCAAGAGAAAGAGGGAGAGAGGAAAATATCATCATATAGATTTAGCATAGGAACGGTTCTTTTTCTATTCACATATTAGGACGAATCTGAATGAAGCTATGCATAGTGGAGGTGGTAGGTTGATCATGTAACTGATCCCATTGATGTTGTGTTAAAAACATTTCAGGGAGTATTCGTTGATAAGTCTTGCTCTTAATTTAAATAAAATAAAAATAGGACCCGGTATTTGGAAATTATTTGCTTTATGCCAAAACAAGGTACAATTTGATGAAAATGATCATGTAGTTGGCGAATGTGAGTTTATTGTAAATGATCAGTTATTTTTCGAAACACAAATGATGATGATGATACGGGGAGAAACTATATCGTATGCTTCGCATCAAAAGAAACGAAAAATAAACTTTGAGGAAGCTATATAACAAAGGATAAGAGATTTAGAAGAAAAAAATGATATCACAGGCTAATAAGATTACATTATCCAAAGAAATAGACAAAGTAAAACTTGAATTAGAATCTTTTCTGTTAAAGCAGGCTGAAGAAAATGCTCACAGATCTCGAAATAAATGGATGGAATTGGGACAAAAACCCTCAAAATTCTTTTTGAAATTAGAAAAGCAAAATAAGGTTAATAGACAATTACGTAAACTGTCTACAGAAAACGGAAAAGAAATAAACGATCAAACTGGTTCAATTAAAAAGATATTTATTTTTTTACTTCAAACTTTATTTAAAAAAAGCAAACACAGGACTCAAATATAAATGAAATGTTGAATTTTTCTGATATTCCAAAATTATATTCAACAATTTCTTCCTCTCTTGAAGGACCTCTATCTAGAAATGACGTTGACGTAATGTTTAAAAACAGGAAAAAAATAATAATAATCTCCTGGACAAGATGGCTTTACAGTGAAATTCTACCGTTACTTTTTTACAGGCGATTTGTCACAATCGCAAAAGATGGGTATCATAACATTAATTCCAAAGGTTAACAAAAATCAGGGATCTACTTAAAAACTGGCGTCCTATATCATTGCTGAACTTCATTTATAAACTTGCTTCAGGGTGTATCGCCAATAGACTAAAAAAGTTTTGCCACATTTAATACATGAAAACCAGAAGGGATCTTTAAAGGACCGTTTTATTGGAGAAAATATCCGGTTTGTTATACGACATTTTACTTTATACCCAAATTAACGATGTTCCCGGAATGCTACTTATAATTGATTTTGAAAAAGCTTTCGACTCCGTATCGCATAATTTTTTTTTCAAGGTGCTAATTTTGGGGGATTTGGTAACTTCTTTCAAAACTGGATTAAATGGTCTTACGAAAATGCCTCTTCGTGCTTTCTTGTCAACGGATATTTCACAAATGGGTTTTCAATAGATCAAGGCTGTCGCAGGGAGATCCTTTATCCCCTACCCTTATTTGTTGGTAAATGAAATCCTTGGTATTATTGTTCGTCATTCCAGCGTTTTAAATGGATTGAATGTCAATGGAAAAACACTGAAACTACTACAATACGCTGATGATACCTTACTGACTCTTGATGGAAACAAAAAATGACTTACAATGCGCCCTTAAAATTATGTCTGACTTTGAATCTGTCTCTAACCTAAAGCCCCGGTCACATAGGACCCCGGAAGCAACAAGATTCACCCGACTCTTTGTTCTGAGGCAGTTAAGTGTGAATTAACAAAGAGTCGGGGTGAATCGTTTTGCTTCCGGGGTCCTATGTGACCGGGGCTTAAAAATCAACATAGGGAAAACACATGTAGTATGGATAGAAAAGAACAGGACTCTTAAAGCTGAGATTTTACATGAATATAATTTGAACTGGATTTCAGAGGGTTACACTTCCAGAGCTAAAGTCACAAATCGTATCTGATTTAAATCGATGGTTTTTTCTCTTTTGTATGGGCGAATAAACCTGACAAAAATGGAAGGAAACAAATATCTCAACTATATAAGGATGACGGGGTGAAAATGATGGATATTTTTTTTACATATAAAATCGCTCAAATTATCGTGGTTAAGGAGATTTCTTCTATATTCACAGGTCTGAGATTTCTCCTATATTCACAGGTCGAAAATTTTAATCATCATATGTTGGTTACCTTCGTGCCTTCTACAGTCATGCCTTACATGAATATGGGTTCTGATTTTTTTCAGAAATTTATCAATTTCAATTCATAATCCATTTTGGAAAGAGGTGCTTCTTGCCTATATAGAACTTGTTGATATTTCTTCAATGAATATTGCCTCTCAATCTTTGTGGTATAACCCTAAGATTAAAATAAATAATTCTTCAATTTTTGTTAAGCATTGGTGTACGAACGGATTCCTTTTTGTAAATGATATTTTAAAATAATATTGATGGTACATTTCTATCTTATTTTCAATTGAAAAACAAGTTTGATGTACTTATTAATTTTATTTAATATTATGGAATATGTAATGCCATCCGGGCCGGATGTGGAAAAACTCTAATACCAAAGATAACAGAACCAACATGTATTACACCAGGGGCATTGTCAGTTATATTGAAAAGAAAGAGGGGATGTTCCCATATTTACCAGTCCTTTTTTAAACATCGAGAAATAGAATGTAAAAGTGTCTCAAAATGGAAAATGCAATAAGGAATCGAGGATAAAGTATTTGTCCATATTGTTTGATTCCTGTTCTTTCAACTATAAACATTAGCGTTAGGTGGTTCCAATATGAAATTCTAAATAATATACTCTATATGAAAGATTCTTTTCATAAATTCAGATTAGTTGCCGATAAAAACTGCACTTTCTGTCAAAACAGTAATGATACTCTCACACACATTTTTGTGACACCCTTATACAGTGAAGATATTACTCGAGCTTGAAAAATGGGTGTATACTAAGACTGGATTTAGAATAAAATTCTCAAACAAAAATAAGATAATGTGGATTACTTGGAATGCATAACACCGCATTGAACATCATTATGATTAGTGTTAGAAGAGAAATTTACTCTGCGAAATGTAAAAATCAAATTCTATCCTTTGAAGAAAAAAAATTGTTAATGGTGAAAATGTATTCTGACATGGGAAAGTTTATTGCTCGAACAAATTTTGACAAGAAGTGGTATCATTTCAGAAAATTGTTTCTGAATTAAATCAGAAATTTAATAATTAGGCAATATTCAACTCGTGTATTACGTTGACAATTTTGAAGTTTTTCATTATCAAGGTTCAATTCATGGAAATGTCTTGACTCATATAAATTTTCTTTGTTTAGATGATATGTATAATGTATCTTTGTAACATTTTCTTGGATAAATATAAAATAATTATTTTAAGTAAAATGTTATGTAAATTTTGTTTTTCAATAAAGGAACCTGTGGAAGGGGAAAAAAAGTATTCTGTTAAGAAATCTTATCTACGACAGTCCTGTCAAATTCTATGCGGACGACAGTATAGTATATTGAAGCATAGATAATACCATCGTGGTATATGTGACAGTACTTTGGCGAACGTTTAAACCTATATACAACACGATATAATCTATTTCCGTAAAATTAAGTTGAAAGCCAATTCAATGCTCCTTTTTAATTCTATTCAAATCGGAACCGGCTTGTGATTCTTGCGTCTTCACAGTTCAATTAACGGCGTATGGCTCTATTGTCCATGACCCACTTTATTTTGCGGAAATAGTTTATATTGTGTTAGACGCAATTGAATTTACCTCTGTCAGCCATAAACTCTTCAATGTATTCGTCCCATGAAGCGTAGTCCGGGTGCCATTTTATCAGCTGCATAAAGTGGTATAAAGACACGGCTGTGTCCTTCGGGTTTCTCGACACGTATACGACCTTTGCCTTGGGGTCATCGCGGAGTGCGTCAGGGATCCATCTTGGGTCCATGTGTGTTTTCAGCATTCTCGGGGACTCCAAAGCGTTGGCATTATCGACGTTCGTTCGTAGTTGAGCGACCTGGTCTACTGTTGGCGTTGCTGGTTTAATCTAAAATATAAGAGTTTGAAAAGGATTATGAAGTAATTTGATTGATGATTTGTCTAAACGCTTAAGAAAGTTAGTTATAGTCAAGAATTTATCCAAAACTGGGCAACACATTTTCCACATAACAGTCAGTTAATGTTAAGTAAATCACGAAATTCTGAGAATTTCTTATTACATTCAAACTCGCTTTAGCGACAACCTGTATGAATAGGTCACCTGTCCATAAAGACCACCTTCGTTAATTCCCGAGAAAAAAACATTTACAAAGTAACCTGTCTATAATAACTACCTGTTCATTAAGACCCCATTTTTTACTCACTTGGGTGGTCTTTATAGACATGGTTGACTGTAGTTTAGGAGAGACTCACCTTTTCGACAAGACCAACCAGACATTTAAAATCAACCATTTCTAAGAATGGTACCATATGGTTGATTTGCTTCCCTTCGAAGAAAGACATGTCGGCTTCGTATTTGATCTGGAGCATGATGTGTTGTGTCCACGTCGTTCCTGTGTGTGACATAGAATACAGTTCGAGGACGTTATTAAACCAGTGCCCTATTGCATAAAAAGTTTCGTTTGAACGCAATTCTCAAATTTAAACGCAATTCCTAACTATGCGCTCCTGATTAGTTCAAAGTAGAGTTGCGTTAAATTTTCCGACTAGCGTTTAAGCGAAACTTTTATGCAATAGGGTCCAGGGGGACTGCAACATAAAAGATGCACTTAAACTATGATAAAAACTTACGATAAATATTTATCGTAAGTCTATTGCAAAGTATGTCCCACAGATATGTGATTCGTTTCTAATTAATCTTATTTCATTTTATGTTTCATGCCCCACGCTCATTATCACACATTGGATGTGATATCACAGATGTATTACCTTAACTATAGCTTTACTCGAATTAATGAAATGCATTAAAAAAAAACACTTTCAAGGGATTTAGTGTGTCATCGGATAATACATCCGTACGTCTTGTATTTGATCTTGCGGACATCACAACCGTAATTTAGATGGACATTCTACGGAGCATTGTATATTGGCGTTCAAAACAATGTTTTGGAAATATATATATAAGAGTGAAATAATAAACACATTAGATAATTTTTTTAATAAAAAAAACCCAGAATGTATGACAATGTCTGTAAACACGTTTGTGTTGGTCAACGTCAGAACTCAAATTCACCCGTGCATAAAAAATACAGTTACTAGAATAAATCAATGGTAACCAATGAATGGGAAACCAACCCCTGGGATTATCGTGCTCTCATTGAATGACGAATAATCAGATGAACAAACTGTGAAGATTTGAGCAAAATCGGACAACCCGTTCAAAAGTTATGACTTTTCAAAGTCACAGAGATAGGACGATCCCCATCGCTCATGGTGTTCCGTGCGATCGGCAAATTCGACGGAATATGCGACGTCATGTCGGACAACTCCTCATTCCAGCTGTATACAAATTTTCACATTTTCTCCTTTTTTTCGGATAAGTCAATAAAATACCAATTTTCGAATGGGGTATAGCATTTCTGTATTGATTCTGCATGTATTTTGAGAAGAATGATGTTGCAACCTTACTTTAAATTTTACATTAATCCATTTTTATGAATTCTATGTACAAAGTGAATGAGAAGTTGTCCGACATGACGTCACAGATTCCATTCAATTTGTCGATTGCACGGATCCCCATCATGCCCATCATCGATAGGGATCGTCATATCGCAGTGATTTTGAAAATGCATAACTTTTGAATGGGTTGTCCGATTGTGCTCAAATTTTCAGAGTTTGTTCATCTGATTTTCTTCGTTCAATGAGAGCACGATAATCCTAGGGATTCCCTTTAATCATTGCGTTTGTTAAAGCATGAGTTCTTAAATTATTTCTTTTTTCCTTCTCTTGAGTACCAGTCAGAGCAGAACTATGAACACGATATAATCAATTTCCGTACAATAAAGTAATACAAATTCAATGATTCACTGTAATGTTATTCGATTCGGGACCGGATTGTGATTGTTGTGTCCGCACAGTCCAACGGGTGTGCGGATCTATTGTCCCATGACCCTCTTTATTTTAAGGAAATAGCTTATATCGTGTTTATGATGAATTTTTGAAATTTAATAATAATAATAATAATGATAATAATAACAATAATAATACATACAATTATATTTATAACGCGCTTTATGCAGGTGTTTCAAAGCGCACAGGTGGTCTGTCTAATCATAATACCGGTAAAAATCTATACATAATACATAATAAAAAAAAATACTTGATTATAAACCAACTCTGTGTGCGCCTCCAAAAATGTACTACACAATTAAATTGTAACTGTTTCATACCTGTTTTTGGATAACTGATGACAAAGACATCATCGGGACGGACTTCGAAATTCTTCGTCTGGTCGATGCCTCTTTTACTTTTAGAGAGCGACCAAATGGCGTTGTCATACTCGTAGCAGAGCTTGGCGACGCACGCCGGGGCCTGGGCGAGTAGGGCCGACATCTTCCCGTCCCAACCACGAACAGCTTCTGCATAACAATGATAATTATATGTATCAATTACCAAACGGATATGATAGGTGGAAATTAAATGATAAAAATAATAGAAGTATTGATAAAATAGAAAAAATGGTAATAATATCAATAAAAGTAATAATAATAATCATACAAATCAAAGTAATTTGAAAGATGATTCTGATAAAAATGATATAGTCTCATTTATCCCCAATACAAGCTTTAGTTATGATGTTGAACTATAATCGTGTTCGTGATTTTTTTTTTCTCGTATGGGCATTTACTCATTTCTTTATCATGTTTATGTCGCTTAGAATCATTCACTGAAGTTTTTATGTGATCCGTTTAAACCATTTTCCGTTATTTTGCATTATTAAGCAACGCCTTTTTAGTAATATGGTACGATGGACACGATGAATCAAGAATATATCAATCGCTTTATATCATTAACTCTATTATTGTTATTATTCATTTATACAATTATTAATGTCATGATCACCATCAATATCAATACAAATTTGTATCGTCATGGGGTCAGAAAAGGACCCCACCCAACAACTCAACATTTTCAGATTCTTAATTACCCTCCCTAAACAATCCTTATGAAGGTGTTCACTTACTCACTATCAAAGAAACACAAATGAAACTACTTAAAACACACGATGCAGGGATCATCGATACCCCAGAACACACAATGTCATGTAGGGGGTGTTTTTCAATATCAACTTTGCAAATTGTAAAGCACATTTTCATTCGCGCACTTTATACGCATTTAACAAGACGCGCATGAACTGATGGTTTTGATTGGCACGTTCCGATCAACTGCAACTTGCGATCAAGTGCAATTTTTGGACAACACCCCTTTAGTAAATTATCCCATTCCATGTCATATCATGTACACAAGGGCGTTGAAGTACTAAAACAAATAAGATAAGTATGATTATCATATTAATATCAAAGACACTTATACGTACCGGTCTTATAATCACTTCCTGACATTATAAGAAACTGAGAGCATATTCAAACCAAATATGTTTTTTTCAAATCTTCATCTGATCGACAGACATATAGCAGTTGTTCAATACAAGGCTATTACGAAGGAATTTGTGACTTTATCAAACAGAAAACGGATATAATAGAAGGGAATTGAAACGACATTGTGTGTCATAAAATGGTGTGCAGACTGCGAGTTCAAAATTCTCCCATTCAGAGTGATGCAGCATATATATATATATATATATATATATATAATATTGGATAGCATATTTTTTCATTACACATTTTTTAAGCAATGAAAGGTTGAAAGTTCTCAAAAAGAATACTGCTCGGAATAGTAAACTTATTCTGCCCAATCTGTTTTTTTTTTTTTACTTTGTTGTTTATGTTTTGAGGTTTTATAACATATACTTAATTCATTTGTTATTTTCCTTTGGTTAAACCAAATTCTGTTTGGAAGAGTAAATTGATTTGTTTAATCTATTTAATTTTTGATAGAACAAATATAGAACAAAAATATGCCACATGTTCGGCAGGTTATAAAACATTATTTGTTTTAATGTACTTATTATTATTCTATCATTTGCTTGAGATTGTAAATTACAATTAATTAATGTTCTATAGTTTGTACGTCATTAATTTTTTTTTTTTTTGGGGGGGGTATCATTAGCTGTTATGATGTTACTTATTATCTTATTTCACTTTTTTCTTTGATTAAAGAATTGCTGATGAAAATTTGGCACGGGCGCAAACCTTTTTATGGAGCACAGTGTATTAACTGATTACCAAATGCAGAACTCGATATGAACTTTGCACTTCTTCCGACGTTTTGTTGATCACAAACAGTGGTCCGTGGACAGAAGCCCATTGAATGAAGTATTGTAAGCGGGTTGGTGCGTATATATAATCGCATTTGTTATTGCATGTTGAATTATATTGCTTTGTATCTATCAGTGCAGTTAAATCAGGGACCAGTGATCGAAGTTACGGGAGGGGCAACAGCCACCCCTCCCCCATCCTTCCTCCAGCCAACCCATTTTTCAGTTAATGTGATAGCCTATTGGAGTGTGCAAAATGGTAATACACAGCCACACCCCGAACACACACACATTTCAATGTTTCGCTGCGCCCATGACCTACAACTATCCCCCCCCCCCCCTTCAACAGAAAAAGTCTTGACACACACCCGACTTAATATTAGCATAGAAAATTGTAGAATCACCTTGTTGATGAATTATTCTGAAGGTGGTATTTCCAATGTATCTTGATGCAAAGGAGAACACAATTTTATTATCTATAGAAATTGTTAAGCTTCAAGAAGTTTTTGCACTGCTTTCAAGGCTTCATTTTGTACGCATTCTGCCTACCGGGAGTTTACCCCATCCCCCTCTCCGATATGCGCAAGGAAAACATTATTCAGCACTGGTATTTTAAAACCAGTAACAAAAAAAAACCTTCCTAATAACAAGTAGCATATTTTTCTATCGTGTGAGCAAGCGCGCACGGGGGTGGAGAAGGTCTGAGTGAGGGGCACCAAATTTGAGACAAGAAGGGCGCCAACATTGCTCAGATGGGTGTCAAATTTGAGGTGAAGACATTTTTCTTTAGTGATAACCTTTTACCATGTTTACTTTCTCTCTGTTTTTTCTAAGTGTCAGCTTCTCGCAGGGGGGGGGGGGGGCTCGCCGAAAAGTCGAGACCTCCGGGAGGGTGTTTCATCAAGATTTGTCGCAGAGACAATTAGTCAGCGCTGACAAATTCCTTGATTGTGATTGGATGAAAAGCACTATCGCTGACAGTTGCTATGGGAACTGTCGGAAAATGACTCCTTGTCGCTGCGANAAACCCCCCCCCCCCCCCCCCCCCCCCCCGGTCTCAAAATCCTGGGTGCGTGCATCGATGAGTATCTAGTAACAAAATTATCAAGTAATATTATCAATATTATTATTTTTCTTAATATCATTAATAAGAGTATTATTATACGAGCACCATGTGCCAACAATGGTGTAAATTATTTAAATGATGTAAACGCGCAATGGATTTAATACTCCTTGTTATCTTCTGACATTTTAGATGGGCATAGCTTTCACTATGGGTAGTTTGACCCATCCAGTAACTGGCTAGAGGGCAGTATGGAAAATTGTCTAAAATATCAACACACCTCAAAGAGTTATTTAAAAAACATAAAGAGAAATAAATCAATTCCTTACCCTTTCTCTCGGACATTTTCCCCTCTATATATTCGTCTTATGATGCACCTTTAGCCAGGCAGTACTCAAGAATGCATGTGATGAGACAAGGTCGGTCTTATAACGAACGCTCCTTTCGATCAGTCAATAAAGTGCCTGCCACACCTGTAAATACTACTCGTAAACAGGGGCCTATATAACATAAATGATGCATTCAAACTTATGATAGATATTCTGCCTAAGTCTATGGCAAAACATGTATCATATAGATACAACTTAATCGTAATCAATCGTATCTCTTTTATGTTACAAGCCCAAGGATTGACCAACATTAGTAAACGGGTTTTCCGGGTTAATTTCAAACTATTTTTTAAACGAATATGCATTTTGTGCGGTTTGATTTTGTGGCGAATGCAAAGGACTGCGTACATGATTTTGGCGAAAATCGACGGTCGATCGAATGGTTAAATTGCTTGAGAAGAGTGATAAAAATGGTTTGTCTCTAAATTCGAGTGATTGTTTATTTTGACCGTAATGGAGGACATCTTTATGTATCAAGATTTCATTAAAAAATCTTTTGAATAGATTATAATTTTAACCAAAATAGTTTACTTACTAAGAATCTTTGAAAAAGAAAATATTTAAAAATACCATGGACTGGACATCGTGACGTGCAGCTGTAATCAAGCTGATTAGGACAGTTATAAGGTGACTTTTGTTGGCTCCTGCGCTGTGGGTTCGATCCCCGGTCGCGTCTTTCGGATGGTGACGTTAAAGGTCGGTACTTCCTTCTCTCTCCTTCTTCTCCTGGCTTAAATATTCAAATTTGAATGATACACGCCGGAAACCCATTTTCTCTATCTCCCCCCTCTCTCTCCCCCTCTCTCTCTCTTTCTCTCTACATCTCTCTACCTCTCTCCTCATCCCTCCCCATTTCTCTCACTCACTCCCTTTCCCCATCTCTTTCTCTCTCTCTCTCTCTCTCTCTCTCTCTCTCTCGTGGACAATTATTTTCGGCTAAATGAGAGTGTGTAACAGGGGTAACAAGGCTAGTGATAGTATCCATGCTCGGTCGCACAACCACAAATGGCAGGGAAATACCCATGCTTATTGTGCCGAGGTAAGATCTTCTTGGCCGTGTTATTGTATCGAGGTGAAATCTTCTAACATCGCCATTATCCTGGGATTAACCCATTGACTACGGAATTTTTTAATACCCCTAAACTTTGTGTAGGGATTCTCTGTTCCAGCAGTCAAAGGGTCACGAATCTATTATTCTCGGTGTTCAAAAGCTAAAAATGAATTCTAGTGTCAATGGAAGACCCGCAGACCTACATGTATATATCAGGTGTATATGTATAGAGGTATCTCTATGGTATAATAATATAATATGGACTAGCCTCGAGGGAGACACAGCATTTATGACCCTGGGTAGAATATCGTATTGCCCTCGTCTTCGACTCGGGCAATACGATATTCTACTCAGGGCCAAAAATGTTGTGTCTCCGGAAAGAGACAGTCCATAGTGTTATTATTAACCAAATCATACATCTAGAGCGAACACGACATCCATGAAATAAAAGGGTAAATTTACCAGCATTTCTTGCTTTGCTCTTTGCATTTGTAATGAGTGCCATGGCATTGGTCTGACGTACCGGTACCGTACCTCAACGTACAATTTCGCAAAAATAGAGGCAACAGTTTTTTGTTTTTGTTCACAGTTTCAAGATCAAGCTGAAGATTTTTCTACGCAATATATTCCTTCAGAATATTGGCTGCTTGTTTAGTTGCCTTTTTAGTATTTTCAGCATTCCTATCTTGCAAAATTCCATCAAATTCGTTGTCATCGAACGAAGCAAACCTCTTCGAAATGTGCGCTGCCATGTTTGTTTACAATCTGATGTCAAAGTTCACAAGGCACGTTGCGAGCTTAATGCACAAAAACTGCGCTGAATTTGCGTAGACCAATGGCAAAATTAAAAGTGGTTGCTAGCGAGATCGCGGTCCGCGTATTTCGCACGTGAATTTATTGCCCGCTGTTTTACACGCAAAATCCCATATACATTTGACCGAGGGCAATAAAGTAATATATGGACCGCTCTGTCTTTTACGGGGCGATAAAGTGTAAGAATCACATTGCTCAGATGTCTGATGCAGTTGATAATATTTTGTATTACATGTACTTACCAATCTATCTTGTATACCAACACGATATTAGTGTTTTGCGTCTGTAATCAACAAATGAAAACATTCTATAATTATGAAACCCCCCTTCAACCTTTCCTTCACCCAATGGATATTACTAATCACAATAATCCTTTCTACTCTAATTCTAAAATTTACCCCATTCTGACGTCATAATAATTCATAAACAGGCGCGCACCCAGGATTTTGATACTCGGGGGGCTGAGCCCAAATTTGGCGCCCCCGCCCCTCCCGGCTAAGCTGACAAGCAAAAAAGAAGAAAAAAAAAGGTCATCACCTAAAATTTGCCCCCC
>BQKZ01004361.1:28978-43858 GCA_036244855.1 Temnopleurus reevesii | reverse complement strand
TAACCTTTAACGCACTACTTTCATGATGCTGCATTATCTGATTTTGTTTAAGTCAAAATGGAAAAAAAGACATGGCTCTTGCACTTACTATCTATTAGCCATGCAGGTAGGTGCTGTAATTGGCGGGGAAAACCAACCTAAATATCGACTCACACCTTTGCGTTTTTAGCCTACGTCGGTTCAACGTTTTTGGAGAAAAAAAAACGCTTCCTTGACGCAGAAAGACGCAAGTCATACGGTGGACTGACGCTTGGCGTACGTTCGTTGAACGCAAGCCAAACGTCAGTCCAACGTCTGATCTACATATGTTGTGCGTCCAGGAGCATTGTTTAATTTCCCAAAACGCTGTGCCGACGCAGGCTACAAACGCAAAAGTGTGAGTCGCTCGGTCTTTACAAAATATGTGGGAGACGGTTGGTACACACACGCAGACAATTAAGAGGTGTAGTTACACACTGAAACTAACGAGTTAAGAGCCACCCGCTCTAGTATTGATCACATTCGTCTGACGCACCCTTGGCTGACGCCGAAAGGAGGCCGAACGTGCTCTTCGTTGGCCAAGCGTGTGCTCACGTGTCTTTCTCAGCACATGGTGCGTAATTCATTTGGCGGGTTTACTAATGGATGCAAATGTTATGCGTTCTTTTTACACACAGGTTTTTTTTTATTGACAACATGAACTCTTGCCCGAGGCTTGCCCGACATAGCAACAATTAATGTGTGTATAAACTGGGTTTCTGAGTATTTTAGTGTAATAGGTACAAACATGTTTAAAGAATTACCATGTAACTGCGTGGTTGGCAAAAAAAAGAGAGAAACATGCATGAATTTGAATGTACATGTACAAGTAAACCGGCCTTTTGCACACTGCATACATGAGTTACAAAACAAAAATGTGTTCATGTAACTGAACCGTCATATAAACAATAGCGAATGCAAATGATGGGGAAAACCAACAATCCGGGATGATTTTAAGAAAAAACACAAATATGGTTTTGTAATGACCGTGAGAGTGTCGAATGCGTTACATCAATCAGATGAGTATCCGGGATTTTACTTAAAGGGAAACAATAACTCCTGGAATTATCGTGCTCTCATTGAATGAAGAAAATTCATGTGATGATCAAACTGTGAACATTTGAGCATAATCGGATACTTGGTTATGAATTTTAAATGTTTCCATTTCCACCTGTAGCTGTGATGGGCATCCTTGTATTGCAACTTTGCATGACCTGTGATGCCATACACTCTTTCATGTTGTACATTGATTCATTTAAGAAATTATCGATGTACCACCATTCACTTCTTTAGGGTAGTTTGCAAAGCAAAATGAAAAAGAGGAGAAATGATGAAAGAGCAAAAAAGAATTGTCAATTACATTTCATTCCGTCGAGCTCATATAAGCAAATGAAAAAGGGGAGAAATAAAAAGAAACGAAATAAGATCATTTTTAATTCTATTTACGCGCCTCAATATGCACGCAAACAGCCATATATTGCATTTGTCTATTAAACAACCGATGAGTCATACAGTCATGTACAAGTAGCCTGATTTTCATTATGAAAGTGGGTTAAGGCGTATATCAGCCGACATCAAATTGTAATATATGTGACCGATTTTGTATAGAAAGGTATACCCACAGTGGTAGGTCTATGGTATACCACACTGAAGCAATTGCAGGGGCGGATCAAGGATTGAAAATTGCGGAGGGGGGGGGGCGTTATGTGTCGGTGGCAAAACGTACCTTTACCGCCGCTCAGACCGCCCCCCCCCCCTCTCGTCATTAGGAGGGGGGCGACCACGATGCACGATGTTATGAATGATTTTGAATCAGTGGTTGATATATATCACCGATNGGCTATTAAGATTTCTAAATGGGTTCTGAATAAGCAGGTTTACTGGTAAATGGAAATGTTATCCATTATCTATTTACAAATGCATCTTGACAGCCTAAAAGCCCGCCCAAAGCTTGCCCAACATAGCAACAAGTAACATATGAAAACTATATTCCAAGCCTATATAAGCGGTTTAAGGAATATTAAGTTAGTTGTAAAAAAAAAAACGTGTATAAATTTGAATACTTTAGTAAACTGCCATATTAGACTCACCGTGGTGCCGTGGTTCTGACTCTCACCTTTCAATCTGAGGGTTGTAGGTTCGAATCCTGCCCATGGAATTAATTTCCTTTTGCAAAAAACACAAATCCACATTTAGCTGCACTCAACCCAGGTGAGGTGAATTGGTACCGGTAGGAAGAATGCTTAACATTACCGGTAAGAAGAGTGCTTAACACTTGGTATTAAGCGCTATATGTATGTTGTGCATCATTATTATTATTTGAAATCTCCATTAAAAAAATTCATTATTCTTGAACAGAACCTGAAGAAAACCATTTTGGGGGGAAGTTCAATAAAATGAAGGAAAAAAAAACTGAAAGAAAAGGTCTAAAATCCCACCCCTTTTCCAGCAGTGTAAAACATTCTATCGACTGAGCCCATATGCATTCTACACTCGCTTTCAATAGTGAATCTAACACCCAAAACAACATTTTCATGACAATAACACCAAATTGTCTGAAACGAACGGTTCAGCCATTGTGCCCGACGACTTCAAAAGTTAAAACCTATCAAATCGGATTTGTATGTAATGCCTAGAGCACACTGCAACGGTTTATACTGTACTATAGAACGTTGACTAAAGATTTGACATAAAACGGAAACTAAGTTGTACGGCATTATTGTTGGTCTGCAAGAAATCTCCTTGGCAAGACCAAACCCTAATTTGTAACCATGCTACCAAAAATAGATCGGTTTAATAACATATTCAATTTTATGAACGTTTCTTGTCAATAAACGTATTTACGTGGTATTCATTATTAGAAGTGGACCTAAAATCCAGTTTGCATATTCTTGTTGCTATGTCGGGCAAGCCTCGGGCAAGAAGTGATGAGGAGGAGGAAGAGGAGGAGCAGAAGAAGAAGAAGAAGATAATGTATACCAATAGAATGTTGGGAAAGGAGAAGGAAAATAGGAAGAAGAAGAAGAGAAGATTAGGAGAAGGATAAGGGAAAAATAGAAAAAGAACTATATATGGAGTATAAAAAAGAGAAGGAAAAGAGAAAGAGAAATAGACAAAGAACAAGAAGGAGAGGACGAAGAAGATAAAGAAGAAGAAGTAGGAAGAAAAGAAAATAACGTATAAAGGTCAGGGGGCGTAGAGAAACTTCAATCATTGCCTTCCAAACATGTTTTATTACTGTACATGAAAGAATGAAAAATAAATGCTATATCGGTGGGTTAAAAAATAATAATAATAATTTGACAGGTGATTTGGGGGCATTGACTTTACAACAACCTGCATTTGGGGGCTCTCCTAAAATCATCCCCAATTCTGTTCTTCATTTCCCTTTCCGAATTTGGCCATATTGTGGGTTTTTTTTCGTTGATATCTGTAATTTATGGTTTCATAAATGTTAAAGGCAGTGTATAACATTACTCTTTTTGAAAAAAAAATATGAACGGCAAGATCCCAGGTGCTCAATGGTTGGTAGCGTACATGAAGTAAGCTGTGAAAATATTAGGGTTCAAAATCAACGTTTAGTGCTTAAAAAGGAGTAAAAAACAGCTTGATTTGAAAAAAATGTAAGTAACAAAATCGTAAAGGCATTGTCACGCATTCAGATTTTGTTATTAAAAAGTGTATCAAATTAAAATGTGTGACCTTTGTTATTGCATTCAAATTGATGAAAAATAACAAAGAAGGGAAAAAAGGAAGGAAAACATACATGAACTATTAGGATATCTACGTATGAAAGTTCAATAAAGCGTTCACTGTCTCTTTATAACTGCACAATCAGGACAATGTGACTATGGGGGTGTTGCTCAAAATCAACTGCAAATCAACTGCATCTTTGAAGATTGTAACGCGCATTTTCATTCGCGCACGGTATGCGCATTTAACAAGACGCGCATGAAACAATGATTTTGATTGGCGCGTTCTGATCAACTGCAACTTGCGATCAATTGCAAATTTTGAGCAACACCCCCTATGTCGATGATATTTCTAATTTTACTATTTTAAAACAATAACTGACTAAACGTTGATTTTGAAGCCTAATTTTTTCACAGCTTAGATAATGTACACCATCAACCATGTAGGTAGCAATTGATAATTGAGAAAATAATGTTTTATTTATTTATTATCTATTTATTTATTTATTGATCAATATTTTTATCAGGATGCCCTCACAACAAGATGATGGTATCACGAGGGGTCCTGCATGATAAAAAGTACATGAACATACGGTATACTATAACAAAACTATTAACGATGTCGTGAATGTGTGACAATTTTTTTTACTTAAAATCCTTTAAATCGTAATTTACATGCATATTTTCATGTCAATTGATGCAGTTCGACCTGTTGGTCACTATACAGATGTTTCGATTGGAATTTTATGTCTTACATACTCACCGGGGACCTTTTTATCGCACATAATTCATGATGACATATACCCCAAACGAAAGTGATAAGGATTTAAGTTTAAACACATAGGTACTTTTTTTTTTTGGGGGGGGGGGAGGGGGATGGCTGTTCAAATATTGAACTACGTTGTGACCAGCAGTTAAATTGACACCATAGTAGTCCTACAAGGTTTTTAATAGCAAATTAGAGTATGCTTAGAGTTTGTTTGAATAAAATCGACACAGAAATGGCATAATTATTGCAAAAAAAATTGGTGATGCCGTGCGTTGTTTTCTTCAATCGCACGTCGCCCCACATGCACGATGAATGGGAATTCACGATCCACACAAATGCCACCGGAAACTCCACTTCAAACTGTTGAAATCATACCTCGTAGATTGAAGGCAAATTATCAACACTATACATTGTCTCCTAGCAAAATTAGGGGAACTTTTTAGACAATGTTCCCGGGTTTTATCCGTGTGGCATCGTTTAAAACTATGCAGTATAATATAGTTTTAGACAATGCTGCGTAGAAAAGACAACTTTTCGTTTACATATTGTACTTTTTTTTGTCAAGCAGTAGAAATTATATCCATTAAGACCCGGTCACATAAACACGATTCACCCCTAGCCTACTCGTTGTTCTGAGGCAGTTAACTGTGAATTAACAAAGAGTCGGGGTGAGTCGTGTTGCTTCTGGGCTCCTGTGTGATCAGGGCTTTAAGAAGAGTGTCGGTATAGAAATTGTCTACAAATTAAGGTCACGTACCGTAGAGACCGAATCGCACCTTTGCGTTTTTAGCCCCGATTTTGACAATTAAAAACGCTCCCTTTACGGGCACCAAGACGTAGGTCATATGGTAAACTGACGTTCGTTGTACGCTCCTTGAGTAAGACCAACCGTCTGATTAGCGTATGATGCGCGCTCGAGGAGCGTTTTTTTAATTTTCAAAAACGGTGGGCGGACGCTGGCTAAAAGTGCAAATGTGTGAGTCAGCCCTAACACTCGACAGTTGTCATGTTTTTATGTTCGACTTGAGGTCAATTATAATCATCTCTTCTTTTTATTGTTTAATGTTGTTCTCGCCGTATATCTAATTTCAAAAGATTGAGGGGGTTTCAGTGGAATTAGGTATGATGTATGACGATTGAAGCAGCCTCTAGAATGCAGTTTTTATACTGGTATACGTTATTTTGATGTTGTTGTTGTTTTTGTAGTGAAACGGCGTAACAGTGAATCATTGTATTCATAATAGGGACCGCGGAATTTCTTAAGATGGAGAGCCATTGTATGGCATTCTTTCACCCTGCCATAATATTTACAGGGAATGCGTGTGTGTGGGTAGGGGTAGGGGAACGAGGGAGGGTGGGATACTCCCCTATCTAGATTCCCCCGTTACACAATCCTCTTGCCACGTCGCGAGATATATATTTCCCAATTTTGTAGTATGATTTTGAGCATTATTCCTAAACCCAAAGAATATATTCACTTTTTGCTGTTTCCTTGAAACCGTAGTAAAAAATAAAAGAGGATGCCGAATACCATTTTCAAGAATCGCTCGTGCGGTATGTGGCTTTTTTGTTCATGTCCACGCCCCCTGCATCCAATGCATATCGCGAAAGTATATATACAACGCCGGTAATATACCAGTGAAATACAGTTATCTGAGCAAGCTGTATAACACCCGCTTCGAGCAGCGTATATACTGTAAAGTCCCCGCGTTGGCTTGCTGGGCAAAAGGATATCATATAGGCCTGCTAATTCTGGCGGAAAAGGCGAAAGGTAAATACATATATAAAATCTTAATTACTTATTATTTTTGTATACATCTGATATAAACGTATTGGAATCCACCATCGTCATGTGTATAAATATCGCAAGTGCAGCGTGCAGATCGTAATATATGAACTGGCCTCGAGCATTCGTTTTAATGTAATTACATTTTCATTTACAATATATGATATTGATGTCATGTCACTGATGTATATGCGCAAATATGTTCATGTCTTTATCTATTTTCGTGGCACTCTTCTATACAGTCATGCAAATCATAAATGCAAATGTGTTAGTATTACCATAGACTGTATAAGATTGGGTATATATTGAATTAGGATGCGTATCTGTTGCTAGTCGCATATATCCCCATTACTCCTCTATATCACCCCCACAGTCTAAAACACACCATATTAATTAACATTTCATTAAAAAAAACCAGAGTTATGACTATTTTCGATTAAAAATGTAGCTGAGCGCCATTCAAATGCTCTCTTTCCGGACCTGCTTTAGTGTACATGACCAAAACTGGATGTTTGCACATTTCAGTACACGACGTCAAGGTCCCCTGAAAACAAGTAATCATTCATCTTTATTTATTCATGAGCGGTTTCATTTCAAAGAGTAGTTGCATTCAGATCTAACCTGATGTATTTTAGAGAAAGGTCTGAGTTCACATGACATAGGCCCACATAGTTACATATACACATACACACATGTACACATACTCCAACAAACACACATACACACGCCCACCCACCTAACACACATGCCACTTGTAAAACATACACATATATACCATACTTGTACACCCCTATCAAAATATTTTAAAAAGCTCCAGACATTACCGCAATATTAACAAAAAATATTCACCATGCTCCTTTCTTTTCTCCTAATCTATATTTTCGTTACGATTTTCATTCAAAAAAATATTCTGCGGTTCATATCAATCATACAATATATGTCATCAATTCACAATGGCGCCCGAAGTGTCAATTTGCGACAGATGTCTCTAAAAAAAAACACTATTATTGTAATATGTAAACGAGATGCTTTTGTGAATACACCGTTCCTCTCTACAGTATGATTGCCACTGGTGATTTTTTTTTTTTACATGTGTCGCAATCTACAGCGGTCAACTGGGTAATTTATGTTTACTCTCACAAAAAGTAGATTTGCAAATACTGGGTATGCATGGTGCACAATAACCATACGACCTTTGCAAAGCTATTCTCTACGAGAGAGTTAGTATGCGAATTTCATAACTCAGCAGAGTGGATACGTGCGCTATATAAATTGCATCTATTATTATTGTATTAAACATGCATTATACATTGCGAGAAAAATTAATATGGTATCCAACAAGTAATGGTACTTCACTTTGATGAACGGTTTTAACAAATTTAGAAAAATACATGTTGTTTTTATTCCTAGTATCGATGTCATTTTATACGCCAACGTACGTTTCACTTTTTGATATAACTATTGATGTATATGAAATAAACCCCTAAACATTTACAAATGTATTGTGCGTGAAGCATCCTACAAATTTATTATCATATAATCTATTTAAGGAATTTGTTTTTATTTCTAAAGCTCTCAAATATATTTTAGCCAGAATTTTTTACTAGCCATAAAGTCCAGAAAAAATTACAAGATTCGTACTAGAATGTTACATCTACACAATAGGTATATGCCTACTTGTGCATTTAACTGGTATCTGTTTTAATTATTTCGGGAATACTTGGAATGTATATAATAGATTCATGCAGCCAGCATAGGAGGCGCTTATCCAGAGAGGAGGGGGAGGGGGGAGGGGAGGGGAGAGAAAGGGGGGTATAAGGGGGGGGGGGGGTAACTGAACAAAGAAATATTAGACATCATGTTCTGTCTCCTGTTTTAACAAAACCATTTATTTATTTTCTAAAACTAAGGGATAGGTGGAGGTAAAACTACCGTATGATACAGCAGTTGTTGTTTATCGCTCTCCTAAATAAGTACTTCAAGCCAATTAAGGAATAAGTAAAGATAACTAAAGAAACAGTTACACAATAGAAATATTGATGCAAAGAAATTCATGACTATGACTCCCAAAGACCCATAATTGAGAATGGGTTTACACTACTGTGTGATAAATTGCCTCAGTACTCGAAAAGAGGAAAATAAGGAAAATATTGTTGAGGAGATCATACTAACAATCATAATGATTTAAGGTAGGTTGATAATGTCCAATTACTCTCTGATCGAATCAATTAGTGTGTAATTGATAGAGGACTATATCTCGGGTCGAAGTGTGAGACTTTCATTAAACGCGTTGTACAATAATTGTTTTCATTAAAATATATGTATCAACTGTCAGATGTGTGTGAATAATTGATGGTGTACAAAAAGTAAGCTGCGAATAGTCTTTAAATTGAACGTTTTGTGCTTCAAAAGAAAAAACACTTGAAATTGTGTACATCACCTCTGTTTATCACCTCTGGGATTATTACGTTCATTTTTTTTTTTTTGGGGGGGGGGGAGGGGATCTAAATCAAATGTTCGTTAAAATTTTGGGATTACATGAGCAATGTTCTTCATCATTTCTTTTCTTGCTGGTCTTCATCTGTTCATCCATCTTAATACAATAAGATAGGACAAACATCTTGATTAATTTTGAGAAATCTTTAATTAAGAAATAGATTTTAATTAAGAAACACAACGTTACACAATATCTTTGATCGCATATTTGGGAAGTTCCACATTACGGTATTACGTGCCATTCTGAATTGAATTTTATCTGTTATAGCTCAGTGACATATTTTCAGACGCCGGCCAAACTAGTGAATTGTAAAGCCCTGGTCACATAGGACCCCGGAAGCAACACGATTCACCCCGACTCGTTGTTCTGAGGCAGTTAAGTGTGAATTAACAAAGAGTCGGGGTGAATCGTGCTGCTTCCGGGGTCCTATGTGACCAGGGCTTTATGTAGTATGTTCTAGCATGATATCGCAAGAAAAAAACATTCACTTTGTCTACATGGAAGGCTCAAAGGTATGAAGAATGTCGGTAACGGAATTACATCAGTAAATTTGGCCCGTTTTGGGGTCATTAAACAGTCCATGAAATGTGAAAACTATTACATCAAGGATATTTCGGAAGAAGATTATTTTACAATATATTCCTACTGTTTTCAAACAAAATTAGAGGCACGTAAAAATATTTCCAGATCTCAATTGGAGACAAAGGAATGTAACTTTCTATAAGTGCAATCCCAAACCAAGCCCATTGATGTGTGAAAATAAAACTAGATTCTTCCTTATTTCAGGGTATGGACATAAATGTTTGTGTTTTGAAACAGGGACTCGGTTCGCAAGAAGTCTTGACTGAAAAAAATATATCGATAAAAGTGTTAGTTTAGAGCAATACCACGCGATGGGGGAAAATGAGTAGTCTGCCAGAACAGACCCTTGGGTTTCGTTGTGCGCATACACAGAGAGTGATACAGGGTATGCATTGTGTGTCTGCATGCTCCTAGACTGAGGGTAGAGCGATGCTGTATGTGTGTGATGTAGTCACACAATATGCATTCCCTGTATCATGCTCTGCGCATGCACACACTGAAAGTCTAGGGTATGTGCTTGCATTCTAGAAAATGAGCATTGAACGCAAAACTAGTCTGAAGTGGTGATCGTATGGCAAGCCATATTGATATTTATTCTGATTTTGTGATATCACTAATTCGAATTAGTGATATCACTAATTCGAATTAGTGATATCACTAATTCGAATTAGTGATATCACTAAATCGAATTAGTGATATCACTAAATCGAATTATTGATATCACAAAATCAGAATATATACCAAAACGGCTTGCCATATGATCGATTGTGTGTCTTTTTGCTCGACTGGTATCTTGTCGCTTTTGAAAGCATAAACGCGGCTTTATCAGTGTGTTTATTGTAAACCACTTTCATTTGGATTCTTTCATGGTTATTTTTAACCCTTCACGGCCAAGTAAGCCTATTCATCTCTTAGTTTATGTAATCTTTTCATGCATAAGAGTTCTATTAAAGCAACTGGACACACCCCATTGTAGGCTTTTTGTCATCGAGAGTTGTTTTCACTACAGGAAGAATCGATCTCTTGGATTGGTTGGTAAGTTCGTTTTATCAAGGACTTTCTTTAGTTTTATCGAGGATCTTCCATGGTTTTGATCAATAGAGATGCATACAAAAAGGCAGGTTTACTAATAGCGCCAAGTTTATGTGTTCTTTGTTATTATTGTATCAGTATTATATTATATTATTATAAAAGTCTTCCTTGCCCGATGCTTGTCCAACATACCCTCCCATGCCACAAGTATTGCAACATAGCCAAATTACGTTCGTTTTCCATTGATTCACCTTTCGTATATTTTCTCATTTTTCCTTAAATGTAAAACAAAAAGCATAATTATACTGTTGAAATTAAAGTGTCATACACGGTTTGTAAATTGTGTCGGGTAAAACGATTCTTAAATGAGTTATGCCTTAGGCACCAAAGACCAAAGACGACAAAGTTAGAAAATTGCAATGTCTCGACTTGCAGATTAGTCAACGGTTTCTCTTAAAATTGTTTTCCCTTTCTTTAAATTGAACATATTCCATGACTTGTTGAATACTTCTGTTGACAAAAAGTGTCAAAATCTATACCCCATATAATGCAAATACATTAGACAACTTTAGTAGAAGACGTCACTCTCAGTTCCTTCAAGGCATGTGTTTTTATAAGTTTATGTCACATCGTGTATTGGCCATTAGGTTTTGAGAATGAGCAATACAATTCCAAAAAGATATCGTTCTTGAGTACAGAAACTAATCTTGAGATATAATTATAATATTTTTCTTCATGTGGCCAGTGCATAAAAGTGATTTATACATGTGTCCTGAAGGAATTAAGAGTGGTTCTATGTTGCAATATATTCTGTTCTTCACGCCTTCACGAGCAAACCTGTCGGCGGGACTACCACTTCAAAGGAAGGAATATCGTCAGTAGTCCTTTCAAATAAATCCATGTTGTACCAAACAAGTTCAAAAGAATATTAGTTTGATTTTTGAAATAAATATTCTCTGACAGAGGGTGAAATTATTTGCCAGATGTTCTGAAAATGAACAAAATATGGAGTGAATATGGACACTCATAAAAAGGGAGACAAACAATTTATATTTGTTATCACTTTATTATTAAAGGATTGTGACATTCTGTATCCAAGAACAATGGTATAAAACCTGGTAACTCGGGCACTCCAGTGGTCTAGTGGTTATGAAACTCGTACACTAACCTACAGGTCACGGGTTCGAATCTCCTTCGGGTGTGGTTATTATAATTTCACAGCCCTGGGCAACTAATGATACCTTGATTCGTTTGTTTACCCTGCTGGTGTCAATAGAGAATTCATTTAATTATGATTACCCTTCCAACCTGTGAAATTCTTCTACCTGAAGGCAGACTCAAACCTTTGCGTTTTATCCTGCGTCTGCTCAGCGTTTTTGAAAGTTAAAAACGCTCCTCAAGCGCACAGTATACGTTGATTAGACGGTGGAATAACGTTCGGCTCGCACTCTTGGAGCGTACGCCGAACGTCAGTCCATCGTATGTCATGCGTCTTTGTGCGTCCAGGGAGCGTTTTTTAATTAAAAAAAAACGCGGGCCGAGGCAGCTATAAACGCGAGGGCGTGCGTCCGCCTTAAGTAGAATAAGTTCACAGGGTGGATGGTTAATCATAATTAAATGAACTCTCTATTGACAGCAGCAAATGTAAACAAACGAATCCACCGTGTTATAAGTTCCCCATGTAAAGAATATTGTTCTCTTTTCTGGTCGATCCTAGAACTGGGTCAATAGGTTCAGAAGAACAAATTTCGTGCCATGTTCAGAAATTTGGCATCAATTTGTAACTAAGAAATCGGATGTATCGCGAACAGGGCGGTGTTTCACCAAGTCGTTCTTAAAGTTACGCACGACTTTACGTTCACTTGCGCTTAATGCGCGTAATAATGTGAACCACTACGCACAAGAAAGGGTACCAGTCGACCGTAATGTCGTGCTTAAAGTCTTTCTTATCTTGGTGAAACACCGCCCAGGTTGTATAATATTTTCATTGACTATCGGACAAGTAAATGAACAATTAAATAAACAACAATTAGGTGTATACTTACCCTATGTAACTTGCAAAAAAAAACCTCAATAGGTAAACTCACAGATTTGAACAAAACTTGCAAGGCTTAGTTATAAAGTAAATAACCAACATTTACTAAAGCCCTGGTCACATAGAGCCCCGGAAACAGCACGATTCAATACGACTCTTTGTTAATTCATAGAGTCGTGTTGAATCGTGTTGCTTCCTGGGCCCTATGTCAGGGTGTATGTGACCGGAGCTTTTAACAAATTGTGGTGAATGGTGATGATGAACAGTCCCGTCTGTTTATAATGTAGACCAACATATGTTGTTCTATGTTAGGCAAGCCTGTATTTCATAACCTTTAACTTTGTTGCTCTAAATATAAGTCTTCGTGCATTTGATAAAGATGCCAAAAATATGTTTATTACTTTGTGTGTATTTATTTGCTCATCTGTGTACTTCTGCATGTTTTAAGCCGAATGAATTAAAATACATTTGTTTTCACTTTAGGGTAACTATGAACATTTAGAGACTGGTTCTCGACCAGCAACATGAGCGCATCCAGGATTTTGAGACTGGGGGGGGGGGGGGGGGGGGGGGGGCTCGAGTGTTGACACCCCTCTCAGCAAATTTGGCGCCCACAGGAGGCTGAGCTGGGCTGACAAGAAAAAAAATACGAAAAATAAAACGGTCATTACCTCGCATGGCGCCATTTTTTACCGAAACTTTTTACCCCCTTGTTCTGAAAATCGTTCGCTTAAAGTATTTCCTGTCTTGGTGAAACACCTCAGCTCCCAGTCCTGAGCCTTAAGCCCCGGTCACATAGGACCCCGGGAGCAAACACGAATCACCCCAACTCGTTGTTACTTCACAGTTAACTGCTTCAGAACAACGAGTCGGGGTGAATCGTGTTGCTTCCGGGGTCCTATGTGACCGGGGCCTTAAAGAAGAATGAATCCTAGAGGTTAATATACACCTATAAGAAAGGTATTATATACCACTACTAATCAGACTGGATCAAGTTCTAAAATAAATTCAGGAAAGTGTAAATTTCCCGATATTTTAGAACATGTTTTCGTCTGCTATCACATTTCAAGGGGGCTGCCATTTTGTTCTGAACAGATATTTCGACGTGGTCCATTGATATATTTTTCTGTAGCAAGTAAAATGTTCATTAAACTGTAAAACAATTCAATCTTTGGCAAATAAAAGAAGTTATGTTGGAAAAAATGCGTGATAGGTGTCCAATATTTTAGTACGACTTATTAAAAACAATTCAGTCTTCAAATCATCTGTTTANAATAATAATAATAATAATAATAACAATAATAATAATAACAATGATAATAATAATAATAACAATAATAATAACAATAATGGTGGCTACTTATATAATGCTCAGGTCCACCATACGGTGCTCAAGGCGCTTTAGAAACAAGAACAACCAAAGAAACAGGTAGGAAAAACATGAAGAAGATAGAAAGCAAGAAACTTTTTTTTCTTTTCCTTTTTTTTGAGAGAGAGAATATCATGAACAAAAGTAATAGGTGTAAAATAATTAGTCAGGTGAAAACAGATGTGCTTTTAAATGGGACTTGAAAGATTATGTTGATTCTATTCGTCTTAATTTTCATTGACCATCGGACAAGTACACGAACAATTAAATAAACAAAGATTACGTTTAAACATAAACTCTGTAACTTGCAAAACCTCAAATGGTAAACTCACAAAAATTAACAAAACTTGCACAGATTAGATAAAAATTAAGTAAACAGCATTTGCTAAAACCCTGGTCACGTAGTGCCTCGGAAACAACACGATTCAATACGACTCGTTGTTAATTCATAGAGTCGTGTTGAATCGTTTTGCTTCCTGGGCCCTATGTTAACGGAGCTTTTACCAAATTGTAGTGAATGGTGATCATGAACAGTCCCGTCTGTTTATAATGTAGACCAACATATGTTGTTCTATGTTAGGCAAACCTGTATTTCATAACTTTTAACTTTGTTACTCTAAATATAAGTCTTCGTACATTTGATAAAAATGACAAAAATATGTTTATTACTTTGTTTGTATTTATTGGCTCATTTGTGTACTTCTGTATGTTTTGAGCCGAATGAAATAAAATACATTTTTTTCACTTAAGGGTCACTCCGAACATTTAGAGACTGGTTCTCGACCAGAATCTTTTTCTGTCTCTCTCCAACACTACCCTTCTTCCTACTTTTATCATACTTTACGTTTTGCAATTATAAGCAATATTATTTCTGGAATGGGGTCATGCAATCAAGATCTTTAGATCTTTTAATCTTGATCCCCACCCATATATTTGCATTCTTCTACTTTTATTGCTATTTATTTTCTATTTGTACATGTCATTTTATATGTATGTATTTTCTATCTTGTACATGTCTGTATTTTTTATGCATTTTATGAGTGAATAAATATTGAATTGAATTGAATTTAAAAGAAACATGAGCGCGTCCAGGATTTTGA
>BQKZ01004360.1:0-14052 GCA_036244855.1 Temnopleurus reevesii | reverse complement strand
CGAAAAGTTAAGTGGGCCACATACAATAGAACCTGTCTCTTATACACATCTAGATGTGTATAAGAGACAGTCTAAGCACTCTGTGCATTATTACCCGGCTATAGCATGGCTACCATTCGGCGCTCACTGCATTCAAGGAATTACTTCCTACCGGTACCCATTCACCTCACCTGGGTTGAGTGCAGCACAGTATGGATAAATTTCTTGCTGAAGGAAATTGACGCCATGGGTGAGATTCGAACCCACGACCCTCGTGTTGAAAGGCGAGAGTCAGAACCACTACACCGAAATAGTTTATATCGTGTTAAGAATAGCAGAATCAAAACCTAAAAAGCATGCATACTTAACAAACTTAAATAAAGGTTATGTATTGCTATGTATAGGTATTCTCAGGAAATAAAAATATTGAAAGATTTCCAGCTCGAATGACGCTATATCGTATAGTCATTTACCTCTTTTCATGCTTTTGAACGAAGTTGCTGATATGCCAATCCCAACACCACATAATGTGCAAGGAAACTTTTACAAATGAAAAAAAAAAACCTTTACGGTTTCCTAAAAAGCCCAAGCTATATTCATGTCTCTGTGGCCCAAGGGGGGTGGGGGCGGCACTATGTGGCCCCCTCCCCCCTCCCCTGTGATTGTAGTCCCTTTGATATCTTAGGAACATATTCCATGACTTTATTGAATACATTAGATGCAATTAAAGATCAAAATATGACAAATATTGATGACAGAGAGCGCAAGACAGCTTTTGATAATCCCATGTTATTCCTTAAAATTTTTGCTTTTTTAGGCTACAATCGTCACCAAAATGATTTTTAGGGCTTTCTGGACGTGTCTTAGCTACTTTTATTTGCATTAAGCTAAAAAAAAAATCCTTTTAAATATTTTATTAGATATTTATGAAAAAGTGACCAAAAAAAAAAAGAAAAAGAAAAAAATCGTCGGAAACCGTGTTTTCCGTTCGAGATGCACAGGAGAGAGCAAAATCAAAGAGAACGAAAGAGTAATAAGTTGTGACTATTTCCAAGCATTTTGGACCGATTTGGAGCTAAAAAACTGAAATTATTCGAAAAACGGACAAACACGCCTTTTGTTTTATGGTTGCCATCGCAACATGAACTACGGGATAATAATAAAAATGGTATCATAATGTGCGCAACAAAATTTTAGGAAAAGTCACCAAAATTGAGCGTATTCGGACCGAAAATTTAGGTGTGGTTTACGTTAATGTGGGCTTTTAGGATTATCATTAAATAGTTTGTAGAATAAAAATTACAGGAGTTCATGTATGGGTATATAACCGTATAATTTGCACCATGTATATTGCATTCAGATATTCACATTATACCCAACAATTTCGAAAGGCTGGATATTTTTTATTTAACTATGTCAGTATAAACGTTCTGTCATAGCATAGAGATACAAACTGCTGTTTATATCAATATGGTCATAGGCATCGCCTAATGGCCAATTCACACCTTTGCGTTTTTAGCCTGCGTCAGCCCAGCGTTTTTGGAAATTAAAAACGCTCCCTTGACTCACAAAGACACAGGTTATGCGGTGGACTGTCGCTCTTCGTACGCTCGTCGAGCGCAAGCCGAACGTCATTCCACCGTCTGATCTGCGTATGCTGTGCGTCAAGGGAGCGTTCTTAATTTCCTAAAACGTTAGGCCGACGCAGGCTTAAAACACAAAGGTGTGAGTCGGCCTTAAATTAGGTTTCGTGATTCGCCGCAATCAACGTATTCATTATCGGAATATGATATTGTCACCAATTATTGCAGGACAGAAAAAAAAATATGGGTTAATTTGCCCTGGTCATTTTAAAGGGGAACCAACCCGCTCATGAGGATCCGTGCGCTCGGCAACACCAACGGAATCTGTGATGTCAAGTCGGATAGAATTAAAACAATGATTAATGTAAAATTTAGAGTAAGGTTGCAACATGATTCTTCTCCAAATATATGCAGAATGGAAAAAAAAATAATATACTCTGTAACCGAAAAAGGGCATTTTGTTGACTTTTCCGAATGAAAGGTGAAAATGTGAATTTTTGTATGCCCAGTGAATGAGGAGTTGTCCGACATGACGTCACAGATTCCCTCGAATTTGCCGATCGCACGGATCCCTATCAGAGGTAGGGATCGTCATATCTCTGTGACTTTTAAAATCCATATCTTTTTGAACGCGATGTCCGATTTTGCTCAAATTTTCACAATTTGTTCATCTATTTTGTCTTCATTTAATGAGATCACGATATTTCCAGGGGTTGGTTCCCCTTTAATTATCTTGAATATGGAGTGACCTGTATATTGTGAATGATACTTTAGAAAATTGTAATCATTGGTGTAGTTTATATGCCCCCGTAGTCCGGTTTGGTTGAATTTCTAATGGGAATATAAACCTTATTGTCCAAACCTATATTGACATCTATGCTGTGTATATCAATAAAAACAAAATGGTATTGGTTTACTGCGTAGAAACTATTGAACATTTGTCTATGACATTCTCGATAACATGACTTCATTTTCTCTTGTACTTCTTATTACAAAATCGTCCCGGGCAACTACATATTCCTAAACACTTACGATAACATATTTTGTTATATTCAACCTCTTCCAGAAGCTGGAATTATTTTGACGGACATTTCAGATCATTTTTTTTTGCCCAATTTCCCCTTACATATTTGGAATTATCAAAGTCGCCTTCTTGTCTCACAAGGAAATTAACGTCATTGGTGGGATTTGAACCTACGACCCTCTGGTTGAAAGGCGAGAGTCATATTAACGCCTCCATCGCGTTGAAAAATCCACAAAAGAGTCAAATAGTGTGCCACGTTTGTCTGGGACAGATGTAATATTGCTAATGTATTAAGAATAGCATGGGAATTTAAATGGTTCGCACGAAATCCAATTGGCGAAATGTTCACAAAAGGAACCAAATACATAATTACCCCACTCACTAAGCATTTGCGCACCATCTTCCCCAAACAAGAACACGAATTGCTCGAAATACTTTAGCATATTCTGGCCCTAAATTCATATAGGTTTACTAAATACGTAATCATTAAACGTTTACGTTATACGTATTGATGCTGAACTTCTTTGTTATCAGTTTATTTTTGTTGCGTATAATATATTGCGTTGTGCTCGGTTATGTTATTAAAGATTATTCGACTTAATGACTGATTTTGGTGCCCCTGTTAAAGGAAGAATAGTACTTTGGCAAACTTTATGAAAATCCTTGGATTTTGCTCCGTTGTTATTAGATTATGCTATCCTTATACTCTGTACCAAATCTCTTCCTGATAATGATGAGTGAGTTTTGATTTGCATCGCGGTCAGTTGCAAAAATTATTTTGATTTTTGGAGCCGGCTCCCAAAATAAATCATTGTTAGGATGATTATAAATGTATCTTTTATAGCACATCTTTAAGTTAAATCGATTTGTGGGCAGTTATAATAGTTATCTATCTTTTTCATAAAACCGAATTCCTGGAAAGTCAGATTTTAGCTTGCAAAAGTCGTACTATACCTTTAAAAGGAATGAGACATTTAAATAGACATTTAAATAGACATTCATCAAATGTTTACACCTTTACATTGAATTCGAAACCCAAAGGAACCCACATATTAGACACCCTTTTGCCTCCGATAGGAGAGAGAGGGTTGGAGCATACTCTCTGGTTGGAGCCCCTACCCCCCCCCCCCCCCCCCCCCCCCCCCTACGATACGCTAGTGACGAATCTCTTTAGACGATGAGAAATTCGTCCGTTGGCATGGCAAACTGGTTTTTATTTATTCGTCACACCACGTACGTATGACATTTTGACCAATGACGACACTGCTTATATACCGAAACGAGCAAATAAGATACTTAAGTGGTACATTATGAAAGTATATCTCTTTGCGAGCAAAGCCAATGATCCGTGCGCCAGAAGTCAGACGTTTTAAAAGAAGATGACAATCTTTACATACTCTCAGACGCTGCCTCTTAACGACACATTCCGTTCTCCTAGCTAGTTTAGAATTCAAAATCAATATATTTCTTACTCATTCGCTTTGATTTCGATATAGACGTACCCTCTCCTGTTTACCGTTGGTATCTACCCTCGGTTATCAGCTCTCAACGATCCATTTTGTTCTCGCATTCTTCTTTTTCCCATTCTGAATCGATTTTTACACCATTTGCTCCAATTTCGCGGGTCAACTTTGAAAGAAATTTCTCTTCATCTTTCTGCTCTAAATTTACACGGCGATACGTCATAACTATAGCTTTTCATCTTTTATTTGTCGTGCAAGCCGGAATATATTGTATTCTTACATTGTTAAGATGTTTAAAATGTTGTGAGCAGCAGTCTGTTTTTTTTGAGAATTCTACTAAACGCTATTCCTATTTAAAGCTATTTAACGAATAAAATGGATTTGGAATTGTTCACACATGAGATCGCCGAAGCTGACGACGATGATGATTTCGATTTCGACGAAGATGAAATCGTTAAGCTTGTGTCCGTAGTCATCCTCTGCATCATCGGAATCCCAGGAAACACGATCATCTTCTTTGTATACGCGAAGAAGAAACGTATGACGAGCACGGATATCTTCATCATCATGCAGTCCGTTGTCGATTTGGTGGCCAGTGTCTTCGCTCCGCTTCTTCTGCTGAAGACGGCGTACGAGAGCCTCGTAACGGACGGCATCTGCGTCGTGACGGAGCTCACCGACAACGGTGCTGCTTTCTCTTCGCTCTTTCTCATGATGGTCATCAGCGTCGATCGCTTTCTTCTCATCTGCCGTCCATTTCGACGACGATTGACGACTCGCTCAGCCATGGTCGTATCAGCGTGCTGCGTCGCGATCGCGATGGCTGTAATGCTAACCAGAGCGATTTTCACCCGTGCGGTCGATTCCGACCTGCATCTCGAGGTGAACTGTCACTTTCCTCTCGATCACCATCTCGGTATATTCGTTTCTGTTCTGTTCCCAGTTACATTTTTCATCACGATGTTAATCACGCTTGTTCTATACGGCCGGATCTATATATTTCTGCGGAGGCAGGGGAAGATTCATGCGGACTTGGTCGGTAATGCTACGCCCATGTCTGCGCTAACGAACCCCTCAAAGCCTCCTACTTCGGAAACTACACCGCAAGAAGAGGAATTGACTGCAACCGCTGCGGTGAACCAGGACACAAATCAGTCCGACCTGCTTGCTAGTCATCAACCGAACTCGCTATCTGAGTTCACCCAAGAGAGCTGCCCCAACCAGTCAGGTCCCCAACGAGGAGAGAAGACAGCCGGTGGCGTCAGCTGGCGGATGCCGGTGGTAGGGACCGTCGCGGATACCGGTGCGCTTGAGACATCCCAGGCAAACCAACCGGGACCGAGCACGCAGAAATCTACCGCGGGACCCGACCGAGGTTCGCGCATTAATTCCTGGAGTCCCGTACCAGTTTCACAACAACCCGCACCGCGAGAACAACCGCAGCCGGAGAAGCGGGTCGCGCACATCCGCGGTCGCTCCACCACCAAGATGCTCCTCCTCATCACCATCTACTTCTTCATCACTTGGCTCCCCCTGATCATCATAACCCTCCTCCAACAAGAAGTCATCAAAAACCTCACCACCAATGCCCTTGCAATTGTCGTTGGAGCATTCGATACGTTCCGAAGCACGAACCACATCGTGAATATATTCGTCTATAGCTACACAAATATTCATTTCCGGAATGCAGTCCGAAAATTGTTCACGTTAGATGGACTCAGAGGTAGGGTATGGTAATATCACGCGCTCTTCATTTCGTCGATTATGATGATATTTGCATTGCTTCTCGTTAACGTTCACACATTTTCGTTAATTGAGACCTCCCACATACGCTATACTGCACGGTAGTATAGTTTTAATATTTGTATTGATTTGGAACTGTAATTTGCATTGGTCATATTAATCAATATTTTGGTGAGTTTGCATGAAATATCTACGTTTGGACAATTCCGTGCCACACTATTAAAAGCCCCCATACACCTTTTAAGGCAGACGTATGGAGGCTGGCGAATTGGAAAGAAAATACAGGAGCTTTATATTATTTTTCAACTTACGGCGTATTATGCACAATTAGATACAGGGTCCAATATCGCAAATTGGCAACACGAGAGCACTCTTTCTGGTGCATTTTATTATTATTTTTACCCAGATAGGTGCCATATTGCTCCTATTTCTAAGTGTGCAAGAGTTTACAAGATATTTCAAAATTGCGACAGGTATGCATGTGTGTGAACCCATAGTTATAACATGCTATGAGAGATCACTCCGTGCCAACCAAATGCCTTACTGTTTTCGACCAATGGAATGGTTTGTTAGAATATAATGATTGCAAGTACATGTATTTCATATTGATACAACTTAGTCTAGTCGCGATCTACAACTAAAGTGCGTAATAATCAATTTTGAATGTGGGTGTATACAGAAAGACAAGAAAAGACAAATATAGGCTCCGTATACTAGAACGGTTACATTCCATTATCCGTGAAAATACGTCAAAATATCGCATCGTGGCTAATTTCATGTCTGCAGCTATACAAATCCCCCTTGTAAAGCAATATCTATCAAAGTACATGAATAGATGAATCAATAAATAAATGGCAGATTGCTCGATAAGAACGGATTCAGAGTCGATGAATCGTCTGACCTAGATTGGGATCTTTCATGTCGCGTGTTCGACTCCAACAACTGCCGTATTTTCTTGAAGACACATATTTCGTAAAATGTATTTATTTATTTCTTTAAATCGGTGTAGAATTACAATATCTTTCACGGCGAATGGCCGAATTGCAGATATATATACAAGAATATATATAATGTAAAACGAATGATTGTACAGCAAAATAGAATTGAACATTCACAAATTGCAAGGTATACATTAAAAACTTGATTCGCTATTCACATTTAAGTATAAGTATTTAGATTTAGATTAAGGGCTTTGAAAATGTGGCTAAGATGTGCTAAGATACGGTGTTGAGGACCAATCAATGCGTACATCACGCATTTTTGCATTCTACTGTTATGATTTAAAAGATAGAGAGTGTAAATAGATTAGTGTACCTTTATGGAAAAAAAAGGTGCGCTATTGCACCATAGAAGGTGCTCCCAGTTTCGCATTAGGTTTAACCTTTTTTTTGATAAGTGTGTATAGAACACGATAACTATTTCACAAAAAGTTAAGTGGGCCACAGACAATAGAACCGTACGCTGTGTATTCAACTGTGCGGACACAACAATCGCAAGCCGGTTCCGATTTGAATAGCATTACAAAGGACCATTGAATGTGCGTTCGACTTAATTTTTCGAAAATAGTGTATATATCGTGTTGAATTGCAAAATGTATCTAAACGCATAACAATTACTTATTGCAAACTAAAAATCTCAAACTCTATCAAAAAAATAGAATAAAAGTATCGCAGTAGAAAACGATAGTGGAATAGTTTGTAATAGCAAAAAAGAAAAACTTGCACGTTGGCATAAAATTAAACTTTTAAATAAAATAAAAGGAATTCTAAAATAATAAAAGAAATTGCGCATTCATTTTGTATTACATTAGAAGGGACGATATGCTGGTCTTAAAATTAAACAAACAAAATAATTGTTGAACAAGCTTGTTGGAAGCAGTATGTGAACCTATGTTTCATATATCAGTGCCCCGAAACGTATAGTTTTCCAATCAACCGTACGTCTATGGGAAACTATTGCAATTGATCGCAATCTCTTTTACAGATATTATTTCCCCCAATACGTGTATCTTTCCAATCAATTGTAAGTATATGGGGAACTATTTGCAATTGATCGCAATCTCTTTTATGTTATGTACGTAATTACTTCCCTCACACTACAATTAGAAAATGATGCGGTATTGCAGCTTGCAACACGGTGGGTGGGGGGGGGGGGGGGGGGTGCCCTTTTTTCATATAGCATCTTTTCTTCAAGTTGCAATATTTTACAAATTATTCTGATATATAGCGACAACTGTTGGGGTATGGGCCACTTGTGAAATTGTTTGATACTTAGACACCTGTAAAACATTACAAAATACCTAACAAAGTACACAGGGAATAGCACACTGCCAACTTATATATTTTTATCATCACACCTTTGATTTAATTCGCAAATAAAAATTTGGTGAGATAATTTACCACAAAATTGTGACGTACATTACAAATTACTTGGTCAAACAACATTCTCCTGCATATGACTTCGGGAAGATTTACAAGGTCATATTGCTTTACTTTAAAATCATTCTACATATATGCTCAAAACTCCTGACTATATCAGCAGATTGATTTCCTTGCTATGTTAATAAAAATACCATGTATACACGTATTTGCAAATAATCAGAACCTCTCATTTCTCAAGGATGTTTCATCCATTTTGAATGTATCCATTAATCTTTGATATTTCAAATGAACCGTTGTCCTTTTTCTTCGCTTTTGTCAGTTTGTTGAAATCCATTAGCAAAAACAGGAAATATCGTTCTCACGAGTACGATGTTAGTGATAGCAATTAAGCTCAGATCGACATAAAATCATGAAGACGGCGCGCCTCGTCATATTGATTATTTTTTCTCCTTCCACTTTTAATCTGAGTATAATCGATCTCGAATATGCTCTTCAAACAGAAGATGTTGGTAACGTATTTCATTTCTTTAGCAGGGTCAGTAATTTGCTGACTTTCCTATTAGATGGTGACGCTATCGTTCGCTCCCTACATCATATGTTTGCTCTGTTTTGCAAACATACTCAACGCGGGTATGATAAAAGCAAATGATGATTTAATAGGAGCATAACAAGGGCCACTATCATGTATTAAACAACCAAACCGTGAAGCAATTATTATCTAATCGCTCATCAAAATTACATATTTGTATTATTTGAAACATTAATGGTAACGGTAATGGTGAAGGATGATGATGATGGAATGATAATGACAATGATAATAATGATAATAATAATATTAATACTACTACTACTACTACTACTACTACTACTACTACTACTAATAATAATGATAATGTGATCAATTACGTATCATTTTCGAAAAATAAAGTCGAACACCATTTCAATGGTTCTTTGTAATGCTATTCAAATCGTAACCGGCTTGTCATTGTGTCTGCACAGTTCTATCCACGGCGAACGGATCTATTCTCCTTCGACCGACTTTATTTTTCGAAAATAGTTTATATCGTGTTGTAAACTAATCTATCAAAAGTATTTTTTAGATAAGTGGGTTTTGAGAATGAACTAGTTGATTGAGCAGTGCGCATTTCAATGTAGCAAAGTTCAATTATGTCTGTATAAATTATTGTTTCTGTTCAGCGCCATTAGCGTCAGAGCCTGGCGGATACCGGCGCTATATAAGTATTCATATTATTATTATTATTATTATTATTATTAGCAGTAGCTGTGTATTGGATGGTGGGTGGACGCAGTAATACAATTTATTTGTAGTATGTTAAAGTGTTTATGAAGCATTATGAAGTGTTTATGAAGTGTAAATAATTTCCCCTTGAACAAATGAGCACAATTACGTAACTTAATGAAGACGACACCCTTAAAAATGCACAGTCAAAATGACGAAGTGAAAGGGTAAGCAAGTTAAAAGTGTTTGTACAGATTTTGATCAGATTTCTGTAATTTCTGACGTCTAGTTCGATAGTTATGCCCCAGTCACAGAAAAGCCCAAAAACACGACTCTTTGTTTGGAGGCAGTTAACTGGGAACTTAAGAGAGCGTCGTGTTCGATCGTGTTGCTTCCCGGCTTCTGTGTGACTGTTGCTTTACCCGTAGCTGAGTACTCACCGAGTCATTTTTATGACCAAACCATTAACAATTGATAAGTAACAAAATTAAAAAAAAATTTAACTGATGGCCCGACTGTCAGAAGCAATGCACTGGACTCCAATACCGCGAAAGTAAGACGATGTAAGAGTAAAAATCATTTATTGATACGTATGTTTTATACATATACATTTTCAATATCAATTACAATGTTAACAAATTAACAATATCGGTATTCACAAAGGTGGTTTGTTTTCAGTTCATGGTTAAACCTCGTTTAAATCATTCCGTGAGAGCAGGGCGCTTGATTTAGCACGTAAACATGAAGATGGTCCAAAAAACACCATAATTTGTCAATTAATCAGACGCATTTATGATCAAATTTAAATCACTCCATAGTTCAACCTAAGTAATAGAATAAATAACATTTGTGAATCTCGGCCAATATGACTGTTAAGCCAAATTATTAGAATAGAAGGGTATCGAGAACAAAATCTTATACAACGGTTTATTTTAACAGTGTAGTTTTGACAATCTAAATATGGATTTAGTATTAATGCATAATCATGGCTAATTATCTGATTATCTAATTAACGATATTATGTGTTGATAAACTACTTCAAAGATTTTTTATTCTGTTTGCACTACAGCATGACGCTCTTGATAGATATCTCCATAAATTTTACATTATGATTTGGATACAAAAATGTGTTCATAAAATATCTCAAAAAACGTTTAAAAGAAGTAACCTGTTTTAATTTTGTCTATTAATGTACATGTACATATAATCCATATCCGTGAAATTAAGTCGAACGCCAATCCAATGATCCTTTATCATGCTTTTGAAATCGGAACCGGCTTGTGATTGTTGTGTCCGCACAGTTTAATACACGGCGCACGGATCCATTGTTGACGACCCACTTTATCTCACGGAAATAGTTTATATCGTGTTATCAAAACGTGCTTTTAAACAACAAACATTTAGATTGACGAAAAGTTTTAAAGAGTATGTTTACATTATTGTTTTTACCAAAATATGTTTACAGACTATGCGTAAAACATTTAGAATATCTTTTCAAAGGTTTTACAGGAATACTTGTGTAAACTTGTGTTTTCCAAAATATGTTTATAACGTACAACAAAATGCGTTAAGAACAAAAATAAAACCAGTTGCTCAAGCCACCGTAAGTTGTACAGTGTATATCTACTCGGCAAAATGTGTTAACAAACCACAGTATAACAAAAGGCGCTTAAAACAAGTTTTTCATAGATTTACAATGTATATTTGCGTAAACTCATGTGTACTAAAATTGTTTAAACTACTAAGACCAGTGTTTAATATACGTGACAGATGTCTTTACTCTATTCTTTATACCAAACTGTACTTCTCCATAAATCATTTAGATTCATGACAAATGTTTAAGTGTATATCTACATAACCATGATAACTGTTTATACTTGTGTGTTTACAAACTACACAAATTGTTTAGAAGAAGCTTCGTCTCCAATTTTGTTTACATTAATATTTGTGTTAACTATAGTGTGTACTAAAATATGTTTATAAGATATAGCCATAATCAATTTAGAGCAAATTACAAGTCTAGCAGTGTATATTACAGTTTGCGAGTGTGTATACCTTTGTATACCAAAACTGTGACTATAAACTAATACAAAAGAGTTTAGAATAAGTCGCCTTAAGTTTTTATAATGTTTATATTTTGTATACTCGTGTATACCAACTTGTATTTATAAACTGACACAAAAAGCCTTTTGATTAAATTTAACATAAGTTTCAAAGTGTCGTTTTGCGTAAACTTGTGTATACCAAAAAGTTGTTTGTAAACTTCTACACAGGGTTTCACAACGAGTCATCAACAATTTTACATGCAGTCTTTACTTTGCGTATACCATGTATACTTGTACNATAGACATTTGACAGCGGGCAATAAAGTAATTTATTGACCGCTCTGTCTTTTACGGGGCAATAAAGAGTAAAAATCACATGGCTCAGATGTCTGATACGGTTAATAATACAATTTATTTATAGTATGTTAAAGTGTTTATGAAGCATTGTGAAGTGTTTATGAAGTGTAAAAAATTTCCCCTTTAAAAAATGAGCATAGTTACGTAACTTAATGGAGACGACACTCTTAAAAAGGCAAAGTCAGAATCACTAGATACAAGGGTGAGGAAGTTATATCAAATTTGAATATTTTCTTGTCGAATTTTGCCAGATTTCTGTAACTTCTGACGTATAGTTCGGTTGTTATGCCCCAGTCACATTGAAAGCCCGAACACGACTAATTGCTAGTCTGCAGTCACAGACACAAGGCTTTCAGTGCGTGCATATTCAGAGCGTGATACAGAGTGTGCAATATTTGATTACGTGACACACTGTATTGCTTCTTCCTCAGACTAACTATTGATTCATAGGCAGTTAACTGTGAACTTAACAGAGAGCCGTGTTCAATCGTGTTGCTTCCCGGCCCTTAGATGACTGGGGCTTTACCCGTAGCTGACTACTCATCGAGTCATTTTCATGACCCCCCAAAAAAGAAAAAAAAATGATTTTTTAACTGATGGCCCGACTGCCAGAAGCAATGCACTCATCCGAAACTTCGAAAGTAAGACGATGTAAGAGTATAGTAAAATCAATTAATTGATTCATATATTTTGTACATATACATTTTTAATATCAATTACAATATTAACAAATTAACAATATCGGTATTCACAAAGGTGGTTTGTTTTTAGTTCATGATTTAAACCTCGTTTAAATCATTCCGTTAGTAAAGTGCGCTTAATTTAGCACATAAACATGAATGTGTTCCAATGAACGTAAAATTTAAACCACTCCATAGTTCAACCTTAGTAAAAGAATAAACAACATTTGTGAATCCTGGCTAATATGAATGTTAAGCCAAATTATTCGAAAAGAGGGAACTCTGGAACCAATTAAAATCTATAACAAGTGTGTGTTTTAAACATTGTAATTTTCAATATTTATACGTCGATTTAGTGAATTGAATTGAATTGAATTTATCTCCGTATTAAAAACATAATTTATACAATTTAAAATACGGCGGATAATCCACATTCAGCTCGCCCATCAAGGGGAGCTGGTCTTTAGTGTTACACATCTAATTACCTAATTAACACTTTTATATGTTTATAAATTACTTGAAAATTTTTTTACAGTTTGCACTACATCATGAACATGATGAAGCTCTTGATCGAGATCTCCATAAGTTTTACATTATATACTTGTGGGTACAAAAATGTGTTCATAAAATGTTTCATCAAAAAACGTTTAAAAGAAGTGACCTGTTTTACTTTGTCTAGTAAAGTATATTGTGTACCAACATGTGTTTATAAACTATTATAACAAAATTTAGTTTGACAAAAAGTTTTAAAGATATGTTTACATTATTTTTTTTTTTACCAAATTATGTTTACACACTATGCGAAAAGCGTTTAAAACATGTCTCAAAAGGTTTTAGAGGAATACTTGTGTAAACTGTGTATACCAAAATGTGTTTATAACCTTCATCAAAAGGCGTTAAGAATGAAAAAAAATAAAACATTTGGTAAAGTCACCATAAGTTTTACAGTGTATATATATGTATAATCGTTAAAATGTGTTAACAAACTATAACAAACGGCGTTTAGAAGAAGTTTCCAAAAGTTTTAGACTGTATATTTGTGTAAACTCATGTGTCTTAAATATTCTTTAAACTATAAACTACTAAAACAAGTGTTTAGAATACGTGACAGATGTCCTTAGAATGTTTATTCACTTATACATTATACCAAATATGTTTATGTACTCCTCCAAAAAGCGTTTAGATTCATGACAAATGTTTTAGCGTATATCTTCGTAATTGTTCATACTAATGTGTTTACAAACTATGAAAATTGTTTAGAAGAAGCTATGTCTCCCATTTGTTTACATTAATAATATTTTAAACTGGTGTGTACTTAAATATGTTTATAAGATATAGACATGATCAATTTAGAACAAGTGACACGTTTAACAGTGAATAGGTAGAATAGGTCGCCTTAAGTTTTTATAATGACTACAGGGTATGTGTATACCAACTTGTATTTATAAACTGACACAAAAAGCCTTTTGATTAAATTTAACATAAGTTTCAAAGTGTCGTTTTGCGTAAACTTGTGTATACCAAAAAGTTGTTTGTAAACTTCTACACAGGGTTTCA
>BQKZ01004359.1:50481-75464 GCA_036244855.1 Temnopleurus reevesii | reverse complement strand
TAGATTGGCGCATCCACCTTAGAAATCGACGATTCAATGAGCAGCGCGCATGCTTGTCAAATATCACTTGAAAACAACAACTCACGCATTATTTTCAAAATTCTCCTTCTTTCATATAGAATTACACATCATCTTGCTCCAAAATATCTCCAAGATCTAGTTTCCCTCCGTTCTTCTACCTACACAAGACCCCTCCGCTCATCGTCCTCCTTACAACTCACTCTCGGCCCACATACGAAAACCCACTATCATGACTATAGGGACTTACACTTTAAGACCGAGTTACAGAATAAGGTCGTCACAACCGTGCCTTCTCCCTGTGGAATAATCTTCCACCTCACATCCAAAATGCTGAATATGTTGAATTATCTAAATCCCTTCTCAAGACCCACCTATTTAAACAGCTATAATTTAATCTTGTAGAACATTTTTGGAGGCGTACACCAAGTTATTAGTTTATAATCAAGTATTTTGTTTTCTATTAATTATGTACAATGTATTGATTTTTTAACCGGTATTATGATTAGACAGACCACATGTGCGCTCTGAAACACCTGTATAAAGCGCCTTATAAATGTAATTATCATCATTATTGTTATTATCAACTCAATGTTCTGCAAGCATTTTTATAACAGCGTTGATAACAAAACTAAACGTTGATAAATAAAAAAAAAAAAAAAAAAAAAACACCTAAATAATAAGGCAGGAAGAGCGACCCTTCTCAGTTACCGTTATACTTTCTCCAAATATTAAAAGAAAAACGGAATAATTTGACACCGGGGATTAAGTTTCACAAGACATTTTACGGTGTTGTTTATTGTTTCATATCTTATTTTTGTTTTTACTTTTTTTTGCATGATATTTTTTTATTACTAGATAGTAAAACATATAGTTTTATACATTGAGAATCAGGCAAGAAATTTTACCGGGTGCTGTTACAAAAATTAAACTTTTAAAAGTGCTGGTTCTTCCGTGCTTACAAAGTGAGAAAACAGGTTGCGTTTCACGAACGCAAAAATCGAAATTTGATATTTTACGAAAAACGTGTAATTTTCAGTTGTTCAATGTCGCAGATGCCAAAGGCAATGTGATTAAAATTAACCACTTTGCATATTTATCATTTGATTTGACACATTGCATAGATGATTCTTATCAATTCCCCCATTCTGTTTATTCGGAAAATATCGTTGATTTGAAGAGCGAAAGAGAGAATTGTCAAATTTTACCACTGACAAGGCTATGTTCATTNACGACGTTTCGTGCGATTTTTTTTTTGTGTAAGGTTAATAAGTCGGACGTGAGATCCGTGTGTCGATATGCCGAACAATATCATTTGGGTTAATTCTTGCACCAGCGCAAAGACACAATAAACGTTCATACCGAGTGTCTACAAAAATATTTGCACATTGACATGGACATCAATTTATCAAATAATGCAATTGTATGCGGCGTTTTGTAATTAAAAAAAACCCTTATAACCTGAACTTTTATTTGACACTAATAGTCCCGAAAACAATTATCGCATGAGGGAGCAATGCTAATTTTTATAAGGGGCACGAAAACTTGCTTTATTTTAAATCATTCTTTAAAGCTATTGATTTGAATATTTTCTTTTACATAAGATAAAGAGGAAAGACTCCCCTCAATGTTCTCTTTGTAACACTGAATATATTCATCGAGTGTAATGTTGTAAAACCGATCTGGGATCAGACATTGAATGCTATTAATAATAAAGCCCATAAGTATTAAATGTTTCAAATTCTCATAAAAGTTTGGATATGCGGGAGATAAGTGTGTCACTTATATATTCCTTATTTTAAAGTGTTATTATTCATCTATGTAAATTTCAGGAAAAAATCTCCAGATTTTCAAGGTTCTAGGAATCATCTGAACGCTAATAAGGAGACGGAATACAGAGTGGCAAAGAGGAAGGGGGAAATTAAGGCAACATTTTAGTAAATGGAGGTTCGATTTGTGATTTGACACTGAATGCTGATGTGTCATATTTTACTCATCTTTATTCTTGCTTCTGTCTTTGTCTATCTTTTAACGATTGGTGTGTTATTCTTTTTCTTTGAATCAATAAAAAAATAATTATTAAAAAAACTTGGTTGCGCCTCTTTGTAAGAAATGATTCTTTTAAACTTTGCACCATTTAGAGAGTGAGTCTTAATTAAAAGATCACTTCTCGTAATAATACTGGCATTTATATAGCGCTCTTATACAGACATGTGTATCATATCACAGCGCTTTACAACTAATTGACATTGATATCAGACAATATAATTACCTAGACAAAATACATATATTAAACTATTAAAGATATTTTCAAGGAACGTTGAAATATAGCAAGAGAAGAAGAGAATCGCACAGCCTGAGGGAGAATATTCCAGAGATGTGGTGCGGAAAAGCATGGAAAAGGATCGATTCCCGAAGCGTGTGCGACTTCTTGGAACCGAGAGCAAAGTTGGGTCGTTGCCAGATCTAAGACCATGCCTTCCTGGCGCCAACAAATTTCCGTGCACTTACCAGAGTATTTGGATACCCTTGGGGGGGGGGGGGGGCTCGAAATTGTGCGCCTACCCATCCCCCTTCCAGGAACTGACAAGGAAAAAAAAAGAAAAAGTGTCATATCAGCTCATTAGGCGCCCCCAGCCTAGGACCTGGGGGTTAGCACCCCTTATGCACCCCAAACCCACCTCCACGGTGCATGCGTGTATAATGTGTTAACAAATTTTTGAGACACTAACCGAAAAATTTATTTTCGAATGGAAAATAACCTTCCCGATTCCTTCCAATTATCAAATTCAGCTAAAAAGACAGAGGTGGGGTTAACGCGTAGGCGTGGAGATATTTCAGATTCTGAAGGATTTTTGAGAGCGCTATATCCTCCCCGTCACTTTTCTTTCCATTGCTGCCACACCAAATGAGGGCTCGAGAATTCCGACCTAGCATCACAGAAAATACATGTAAAATAGTTCTCTGCCCAGCATCACAGAAAGTCTGTGTCCAGCAGTCTCGCTTTATGTACGAATATATGATCACGCCATACAAAGAATAAAACATTGAAACTTCAAATGTGGTGTAGAGGTTCTGACTCTCGTCTTTCAACCAGAGGGTCGTACGTTCGAATCCCACCCATGGCGTTAACTTCCATCTGCATAATATTCATCCACATTTTGCTGCACTCAACCCAGGTGAGGTGACTGGGTACCTGACAAGAATATTTATTCCCTAAAATCTGCACTAGTGTACACTGGGCTAAAGCCAGTGTAATAATGCAAAACTCCTTGAGCAACCAAATGATGATGATGATGAATTTGGATTTAAAGTCAGTCCGTCATGATCGACAGGACTTCCTGTTGCGAGCGCGCACGGACGGCGTGTTGTGTATTGGCAACAACGATAACTGAACATTTCCTTGCTTACGCACCTTGCCAAGCTCAGACACTCGGAAAACTTCGAACGAATTTCCGAGCCATGATTCCTCCTCTCTTCAGCTTCGGTTTTTCTAAAAATGTACGAACCGCATACGTATGAGATTGCCGAGGTGCGAGCCAGTGAAATATAACTTGCTCGCTCGCTATTCCAGGGTAAAAATGCCATGATTTTTCTGTTCACCAATATTCGTAATAAAAATGGCAGCGGCCATTTAGCCACGCCCTAAACGTCATGTCGCCCCGCCTTTAAAGGCGTTTCTCATTCAATTCTGAATATTTACGCCTAACATAAAGAGGATACATGCGTTATATGAATTGCATCTATTATTATTATTAATGATTTCTTGTACATCAAAAATACAAAATGAATGAGGATTTTTTTTTAAATTTCTTGATCTATTGTTTATTTACTGGTCTATTGAATGTTTGTTTGGTTTATTTACTTACTTACTTATTTATATATTCATTCATCAATTCATAACACGATATAATCCTTTTCAGTACAATTGAGTCAAACGCCAATTCAATGCTAGCTTGTAATGCTATTGAAATCAGAACCGGCTTGTAATTGCTGTGCCCGCACAGTTCAATTCACGGCGTACAGATCTATTGTCCTATGAAACACCTAATTTACGGAACTGGATTATATAATAATAATAATAGATGCGATTTATATTGTGCACAGTTCCACTCTGCTGAGTGCTCAGGGCGCTTTGCAATATAATTACCCTGGCTTTCGCCCCGCAGCCATGAGCGCACTTGGGATTTCAAGGAATAAATATTCCTGCCAGGTACCCATTCACGTCACCTGGATTGAGTGCAGCAGAATGTGGATGAATTTCATGCTGAAGGAAATTGATGCCATGGGTGAGATTCATGTTTTATTGATTCAATTATTTCCATGCAAGCTCATTTTTAGAGCTATAGGATGAAGAAAAAAATGACCAGCGTCACTAATCCTCCATTACCCTGTCCAAATCCTGCTTCAGAGTTGCGCAAATGAAGAACTACAGCTGAAATAATATTGATACAAAAACACTCTGTAGCGGGGGAAACACAAGCTATTGGCGCCAAAACATAACAACATAATTGTTTTTCCAACAAAATATATTGAAAACACATTTGGTGTTCTTACAACACTTTCCTGTTGTTGCACAACATCATGCATACTGAATAGATTTCACAGTTGTTCACATAATCACATTATGAATGAGAACCGAGAAATATCAATAAATGACTTGTAATGAAATGAACATTAAATACATTGTTAAACATTAAGATTATACAGGCATCTCTGCATTAGTCGAATCTCCTGGGACTACTTAACTAGACTTAAGTGAAATTTGACTTACCAGAGGTAAATAACACAGGTTTTATGCCATTTGGTAAAAAAAATTATTTAACACGATATAAAGTATTTTCAAAAAGTTAAGTCGAATGCAATTTCAATGATTCTTTGTAATGCTATTGAAATCGGAACCGGCTTGTCATTGTTGTGTCCGCACAGTTGAATACACGGTGTACGGATCTATCGTCTGCGTTCCACTTAACTTTTCGAAAATAGTTTAGATCATATTATTTGAACTTATGCAATTTTTCCACTTTGACAAGTTCAACTTTGACAGAGTTAACTGTATCATTTTTAAAAAATCTCAAATTAAGATGTGTTAGCCATTTTATTACAATCAGATTATGAAAAAGCAACAAGGAAATCAAAAAGAAGGAAATTATACTGGCACTGTACAGGTATAAATGAAAATTGAATTAAGCGTTCACTGTTACTTAAATACTGTGCTGTGTGCCTACGAAGATGATGATTTTTATTTTACTATTTTTTTAAGCACTGAACATTGATTTTGAAGCATAATATTTTCACAGCTTAGTTTATATACACCATCACCCATCTAGGTAGCATTTAGAAACTGGCGTTTGAGAGTTTTTTAAGTGAAAACAATGTTGAACAATATCTTAAAGTATTAGAGGGTGTTGTTCAAAAGTTGCAATTGATCGCAAGTTTCAGTTGATCGGAACGGGCCAATCAAAATAATTGTTTCATGCGCCTCTTGTTGTGCGAATGAAAATGCATGTTACAGTTTACAACTGATTTGCAGTTGATTTGCGATCAATTGCCATTTTTGAACAACACCCCCCTAAGATGTACAGAGAAAACGAAACACACTGAATATAATATAATATATCGGTTTTATTTATTATTAAAGGCAATAGATTACCAAATAGGAATATCAATAAAAGGCAAATAGAAATTCCTGTCCTGTATTCCATGACAATTCAATAATTATAAAGAATGTGCAATATACAATTCCCCTACATACGTTCAAGTTTTATCTAAATCCCTACAACAACAAAATGTTCCTGAAATTGTTTTTAAAAGGAAGTGGGCTACATTTTATCGTTTAGATCTTTTTAATAAATATTGAAACCAAGGGTAACAACAATATTTGTATCAATTTGTTGCGAGTACTTTTTCTTGGAAAATCTGTTGAAATTGATTTTCAAGATGAACAGCAAGGAAGCAACCTAAGGTGTGTCTTTAACAAACTCTTCTCCAAATTTAGGTCTTTGTTAAAGGGTATCCTATGTTAAAAATGATAATTTGCTAGTCAGTAGTACCCTAAACATGACATGACACTATAAACATATAGGCCCGTACTCTGATGTCAGGTTTAACTTAAACTAGAGTTTAAATATGTGGTTTAAGCATGAGAAGCCAAAAGAGGCTTGAATCTATAACAGTCGATGTTTAATTTACCAGCACATTTGGCACTCATAGTATTTAAAACTGTCTCAGAATAAAAACTTCAATAGTTTTCTACATTATTAGAGCATGGGAAAAGAGAGCAGTTAACATAAGAATTATTCATTGTAAATAAAGTTTTGGCACTTTTGGCTACCCATACTTAAACCACAGATTTAGGCCAGGGTTAACTTACACCTTGCTATCGGAATACGGGCCGTTTAGTTTATAAAATATTGATTTTGAATAATTAAATGTTTCTCACGATATAGATAAAAAAACCGACTTGTTTGAACTTTAAATGTTACGCATTGGTATGCAAAATGTCTCGACCAAAGCCTAGGGACTCTAATCTGGTGTGGTGCTACAATAACTTGAAATGGTGTTAAACAATAAACTCTTGGTTTTTAAGTGCACCAACACCCTATCTTAATTAATCGTACTTTCTAACTCTCTAACCCCACCCTTGTTCTAGGACTTAAGTCTGGTGTGCCAAAAAAACTAAAGTTGGTGCTAAATGATACGTCTTGTTCTTATAGGGTATCCGAGGCTAAAAACAACAATTTGCTAGTTGGTTGTATACTGTACAAGCCAATATTTTAGCGTACACATATTTCAAACAAGTTCAACACATTGGTGTGTTGCTATTTTCATGTTTTTGAAAGTGTTTGTACATAAATGTGCATCAAACAGAGTGGAAATTTTCGCGGGGCCAAGACCACGTTACTCACGAAAATATAACCACCGCCAAAATTTCAGCTTATATAGTACACAAAACCAACTCCCCTCAACATTTCATTTTATTAAAACAGTTTTATTAAATATTGAATTTTTAAATATAAATGTTTCTCATGATGAATCAAAAGACTTCTTGTTCGAAGACTAGCTCACACATATAAGCAATAGGGACATGCACACAAAGAACATGCACGCATTAAACAAGCCACGCACAGAGCCTAAGGCCCCGGTCACATAGAGCCTCGGAAGCAAAACGGTTCACCCGACTCTTTGTTAATTCACAGTTGATTGCCTAAAAACAACGAGTCGGGGTGAATCGTGTTGCTTCCGGGGTCCTATGTGACCGGGGCTTAACTCAGATTTAGGCTCTATGCGTTGATCGTGAATGAAACAATTATTTGCTTGTAACTCCCTAACTAGTAATCAATATCATGTCAGATAAAGTTATTTTGGTTTGATTTTACGTAATTAAGTGATCTACAAATTTGATTTTTTTTTAACCTCAGTACCCTTTAAAGCATACAAACACCTTGTCCCTATCCTAATTGATTGCAGCCTCCTATAAATCTCAATCCCACTGACACCCTTGGATTAAAGTCCTGTATGGTTTATAGCAACTAAAAAAGGTGCTAATTAAACACCCATGGCATTCTTACATCGTTGGGTTTTTTTACACCCTTGGTGTTCATACCCACTTGGTGTTCTTACACCCTTGGTGTTCTTACACACTTGGTGTTCTTACACCCTTGTGGTTCTTACACCATTGGTGTTCTTACACCATTGTGTTCGTACACCCTTGGTGTTTTCACACACTTGGTGTTCTTACACCCTTGGTGTTCATACCCCCTTTGTGGTCTTACACCCTTGCGGTTCTTACACCATTGGTGTTCTTACACCCTTGGTGTTTTAAACCCTATCCTAATATTGTACCCTCTAACTCACTACCCCCATCTTACCCCAAGGTCTTTAGTCCGTTCCTCTCCATACACCGTTAGTGTATTGGGTGTATAGAGTGTTAGTATTTTTTCTTCACACCTTACATCATTCACAACAAGTTCCTATCTTTGTACAGAAAATGATATCTTGCATAACTTAACATCCATAAAATATATACATATCTGAAACAAGAATACAGCATTTGAACCATTTGTTGAACTATACTCAAAACATTCTTTCAGATTAATGTGATTTGGGGCACTTGTTTAAACGTAGAATACAGAAACATGGCATAAATATATGTACAAGTCAATACGATAACATTTTGTTTGCTCTTAAACCTTTACTGTAATTTATACTGGGAAGAAAAATCTTCCATTCTAAAATATTTGTATTCTATGACATTTTCATTCGTCTTAAATCTTTGAGTACTATTATTCAATGACAGCACTATGGAGATGACAAAAGATATAATATCAGATAAAGTTCATTAGCATGAAAATTGCTAAGGACAGGCATGAACAGTTACTACAATGCAAAATTCATCATGGTATAGGATCTAGAAATAATTTGCTAGCTGGATGTGTACAAAAAACAACTTTTCTTAACAACACCATGAAAAAGTTGCTCAGGTTATAAGATATTAATTTTTATAACTGAATATTCCTCATGCAAAATCAAAGACAGCTTATGGGACAGGCACATAGAAGAACACAATGCATTTAAACATCCTTACACAGAGCTTTGATAATGAACAAGTTGCTTATCTGCTTCTTACACCTTAACTAGTAATCCACATCAAGCTGGTTCCGTTATTCTGGGTTAACTTTATGCCTTAGGGAATGTANTGACAAAAGATATAATATCAGATAAAGTTCATTAGCACGCAAATTGGTAGGGACAGGCATGAACAGTTACTACAATGCAAAATTCATCATGGTACAGGACCTAGAAATAATTTACTAGCTGGATGTCTACAAAAAAAAAAACTTTTCTTAACAACACCATGAAAGAGTTGCTCAGGTTATAATTAAAGGGGAATTACACCCAGACAATAATGTATGGTCAGTAAATGAAGAAAAATCAGATAAACAAACTGTGAAAATTTGAGCAAAATCGGATAATCCATTCAAAAGTTATGAATTTTCAAAGTAATCATATTCCACCTGTGCTGGGCATCCTTGAATTGTCAACGTATAGCCAATTAGCATAATCTGTGATGTCATACATGGAGAACTCCTCATTCATTTTGTATATAAATTCATTGAAAATGGATCAATATCATATTTCAATTGAGGAATCACCACCGTTCTTTCTGGAATGTTTACAGAATTGATGTGGCTATAATATAGCTAACTGAGAAAACAAAATTCTGTCTACTTTTCTGGAAAAAGAGGAAAATGTGAAATTTTGTGTACAAAGTGAATGGAGAGTTCTCCATGTTGGCAGCCATTTTGTGCCTGTACGTTTGCCAATTTAAGGAGCCCATGAGGGATGTAAATCAGAACTTTGAAAATTCGTAACTTTTGAATGGATTATCCGATTTTGCTCAAATTGTCACAGATCGTCCGTCTTATTTTTCGTCATTTAATGATAGCAATTTAATGTCTGAGGGTAGTTCCCCTTTAATTTTTATAACTGAACATTCTTCATGCAAAATCAAAGACGGCTTATGGGACAGGCGCACAGAAGTACACAATGCATTTTAACATCCTTACACAGAGCTTTGATAATGAACGAGTTGCCTATCTGCTTCTTACACTTTAACTAGAAATCCACATTAAGCTGGTTCCGTTATTCTGGGTTAACTTTATGCCTTAGGGAATGTATACTTTTTTAACCACAAATGCAGTCTAAATTAACACTCATTTGGTATCAATGTTGTGAAATATCGAAAAATAACACACATAGAATTATATTTGACAAACGCCTTTCGTATCAGTTCAATTCCATCCCGCACTTGTGCTGCTTCAACATTTTGTGACACTGCACATGACATGTGCCAACTTGGTGCTAAATCAACATCATTTTTGGTATGTGGCAAAAAATGTAATTATTTTTTTAAAACATAATAGGAAAACACTTAAAATCAATGAAAAGGGACAAAAACAATTAGCCCAGTACTAAACATCACTCAGTTTGGAATAGACTTTTTTTTAAATTTTAGACTCTAGTCGAAAGTCTATCTTTTCAACATTTCAGCATCAGACGAATGGTGTTGAATTGTTTACCCTCCCTATTTGATATTGTTTGCTTGTTCATTATGAGAAATTTCACAAAGATTCATGAAGACTGAAAAAAATTAATCATTCATCTGTAACGTGCCTGATAGATTTACTGAACAAGGCTAAATGCCTTTGATCACTAATAAATATAATCGGTTTGAAAAAAAAATCTTATAATCTAACAGTTTCTAGGAAACACATAGAAGTTTGAAACTAAAAAGTAATGTACAGTAATAAATAAAATAGCATCTAGACTTCTAAAAAGTAATGTCGTAACAATATAAGCAGTGAATATAAATTGGCATGCATAGAAAGCTTACAGAATTGCATAGAGATTTGAAGGTGCACATGGTGTCTTATAATACATATTAATTTCAAAAGTATGAAAAGGAAAAAAAGGTTAAAAACATTAGTTTGCAGCCAAAAATTTCAGCCACCAGTCAGAGTAAAAGACCAAACAAAAAAATAGGAGGGAAGAGACAAAATAAAACATTGAACGATAAAACTTAACAATGGAGGACAATACACAAAGGTGTAANTACTTAACAATGGAGGACAATACACAAAGGTGTAAGACAGTACAAAATATTATTAACTGCATCAGACATCTGAGCAAGGCAACTTTAAAACCATATTGCCCGATTCGGATCAAAAGCAGAATTGCCTGTTCAATTATTTGCTTGTATTGCCCGCTCAGAAAAGTCTATGGGAAAATACGTGCAAAAATCAAGTGAATATATTCACTGCGCCACTAAATGCGCGTACTTGCTAATTACGCGATCTTGATGAAGACCCGTGTTGATGACGTCACAATGGCGTGCAAAGTGACATTTAGATGACAACCCAACAATTTTTTTGGTTGTTTTACCATATCGGAGCCTTTATTTCAATGTTATAAAATAATTCCGTGTTTATTGAAATGCGAGAGGTATTTAGAATATTCTAAAATGTTTCTGATTCGGCTCTAGATGTCTGATTTGGTTAATAATAGCAATATTGAAATGCCTCAGGGCCGACAAATATCACCCTCATCTGCGATTCGGGCAATATTTGTCGTGTCGCCCTGAGGTCATTCAATATTGCTATAATATGCCCAGGCCAAATAGGTCATTTCAAAAATGGATTCAAGTGTTCATGATATAGTAAGACAAAAACATCTATTTTCATGACTATATTTATACATTCAGGTCCTTTCAATAGTAAAATTGATCCTACTTGTGATGCAAGTTTGAATATAGAAAAACCAAAATATCTGATTTGTATTCTTCACTCAGCTTCAAAAAATGAAAATGCATATGTTATCAATTGAATGATTTTTTTTGTATTGGGTAGATAAATAATTGAATTAATTCTCGCCTCATCCCAACATGGATAAACACTGATTGACAGTGAATATGTTATGCAGCTTAAAACTGCATTCAGAGTGTAATTTTGGCTCTTACAGCAATGCCCACCTAAAACAAGAAAGTTTGAGCAGGGCTTGATAATGAAAATTCCACATATAATAACAACCGAGGCGTTGTGGCGTGCGCCTGTAATCAAGCTGTGTGGGACAGTCTCTCGAATAGATTAAATCAAATATCCAAAACCAAATGAAACATAATGCAAAACAAAATGATGAAAGAACAAATAAAATTGCCCAATTCAAACACAGACACAGATAAAAACAAAACACAAATGAAAAATTACATCATTCATGACAATGAGAAATTCTAAACAAAGAACAGAAAATGTGATTTAAAGGATAGACAAGACATGACAATATACACCTGAATAAATAAACAGAAGGGTTAAAATGAAATACGATACAGGCTCAAACACATGGAAGATTTGGGAAGAACACAAGTGATTTGAATACAAGGGTGCACCTAACAGAAGACTGTTTCCTAAAAACAAGTCCAGAGTCGAGATAATGTGAACAGTGTGAAAACATAAAATTTACGGTGAATCAAATTTACATATCAAATGTACTCTTTTAAGACAGAAGCGCTGATTAAACGCCTGGGGCGGTATTCTGGATGGTGTCTTATCTAAAAATATTATCTGTTCTCCTAATTGGTATTCTGGAAGCTGTCTTATCTCTGTGTCCTAACTATTGTCTTATCTCCCCTGCGCGCCATTAAAACATAGCGCGCAACATAATGCGCTCAACAAAGATAGGATAATTGGTATTCTGAAGAGTGTCTTATTTTTTGTCTTATCTTTTCTACCGTATTATTTCGCATAGAGATTTAAGACACTTCCTGGCTGTCTTATCTCCGCAATGGCGGCAATTTTTCTTGCAGTAAACGTTGTTAGAAAATATATCATGTTGAGAAACGTAAGTCTATTTATAAAAGACAAAAAAAAACTTTCAAAAATATATTTTCTGTTGATTTTTATGAAATACGTTTACCCATGACCTGATGCAACAGGATGAATCTTTTGAACATGTGCTCAAAATAAGCACATGATAATCACAACAATTAGGTAGCTAGCGTGTATCGCGCGAAGTGTTTCAGCATATTTCTACTGTGCTGCGCAGGGGCTTCAGCTAAGCTTTTCATTGGTCAATGAGTTTCAGAGGGGAAAGGAACATTGATTTTGATTGGTTGTCTGAGATAAGATAGGTGGATCCTAAGAAAGATAAGACATCAGAGGAGAGAGAGTTGTCAGAATATGGATTTAGGACTGTCTTTAGCACTGTCATATCTCATAGAGATAAGACAAAATATAAGACCCTAAATAGGACAGCTACCAGAATACTGCCCATGGGGTGCTTATATTGAGACTTTAAACAACTTCTTTCAAGCATTGACAATAGCTATATACGCACAAAGGAAATTTTCCTCCCTCTTATTCTCCAAAGATATGTCATACAGGAGTCACCCATTTAATAGGGAGATGTATTTCCTTTGTGTGTATCTAGCTATTGTGAACACCTGAATGAAGTCAAAAATCCTTTGCGCCGTCTGCTCATAGTGGGAGTAAATGAGTGCAAGTGTTTCGTGTGAAATCACACAAGATTGTGAATTTTGAACATCAGCATCTTCAAACAAATTTCCTTTCCACTAGTTTGTCATCAAGATGCGCATAGCTTTGTCATTATTCCATCAACCTTTGAAAATAAGGTATCATTTGAGAGTCAATTCTGCAACGTGTACCACATATATAAATTCTGATTATACGCATCATAGAGTAAGTTTTTAACTTGTGGCTGTGCGTAACATAACATTTCACTTTCCACAGTACTAAGATTTAAAGATAAAGTAAAGTTTTGGTAAAAACGAATTCTTTTGTCCCTAAATTTTGTCTCTACATCTGAATAAAATGAAATATAATATCGTGAATATATTGCACAAACGATTGTTTGAAAAATAGGTGAATTTTGGTAAAGTATAACCGAAAATTTGCCAAATCAATCTTTTCTTTCTTGATTAAGGACACCTTCTCATCCACAGAATTTAATTTTTTGTGCATACCTTCTTATTATTCATTTGTCAAATCTCGAAAATACCCTTGCATATGCCAGGTAACAAATTATTGTTATTACCAAGAGAAGGTGCAGTACATGATTTAACAGTCAAATTAAAATTTAGAAAAAAATTCATAAAGAATTATGCTATAGTCTCCAAATGTGTGTAAGATATTCATGCCATGATAGACATCCTGGAAAACTCCCCATTTCTTAATCTTTAACCAAATCTATTTTTGGGCTTTAAGCATGCATGAATAATGTGTATGAATATGCCTCTCCCTTTAAGAGCATTCCAACAGGGCACTTGAGGTGCTCAATGCTGTAACCATATAATACTGTATATAGATCATAAGTATAAACCATTGAGGTGTCTTACACCTCACAATATCTAACATATTCTTTTCTAAGAAAACAGAAAGATCACTAGGTGATATGATATCATTTTCTCTTCTAATAATAAGCAAACTTCACAAACACAACTCAATATCTACAGATATTAATTTGTAGCTGAATGTATGAAAGACAAATAAATGTGAAAATTTCAGAATATTAGTATTCTTGCATTACATGCACAAAAACTCACTAATTGTTATAGCAACATAATTGCTAAAAAAAAATAACAGCTTCCAGAATAAAATATGTGTAGTCTAGCTAATTAACATCTTGAAATTGAAAAATATTGATATAAATTCTCTAATTTGTCCAATCCACAGGTACCGCCAAAATGATTTTTTGAAAACATTGAACAAGCATCAGAAAAATTGTAGCAAAGATTCAAAGCCTACAATTTTTTTAGATGATTAATGTGACAGTTAACTTTGACCTTCAAACTCTTATATGTACCAGAGACAAACCAAATGACCATTAATACAAACAATGCAATAATGAACAAAAAAAAAACTCTGTACTGTTATTCTTGGAAACAACTAATGAAAGTTCTTAATTCTTCTTTCAAAGAATTCTAGTATGACATAAATACACTGTTACCATGGGAACAGAAATCAGCCAAACTGGAGTGGAGTAGAAAAGCTTGAGAAGAGTTAATAGTGTTGCTATGGTGATGAATACTGTCACGATCCAGCATAGTCTCTGTTGGGCAATAAACATTTAAAAAAATAAGAATTATTTTTTTCCAGCAAAGAGCAAACTAATCACTTTTGATAAACATATTCTTTTTATATAGTTTTCTGTTCCATAAAAATATTGCTCAATCAAAGACTAACAGTTGTTAAAGACAAATCAGCAAAATGAGACCAAATAATCTAAATATCTTGTATGAAATCACGATTAAATTATCATGCAATGTGACTTTGCTCATTCACAGACTGAATTACAATAGGATATGATACATACAGGAGCAAAGACTCAATTTGGTGGATTTTGTTTAAAGCTATATCAGAAGCGAAAACAAGCCCTCCTAGGCAGCTGGAGAAGAAAATACTAACAAAAAGTTGTAAAAACTAATATTCATTCATTTGGCTCAACCAATATACAGTTAAAACCTTTCTAGAGTGGCCACACAAGGGAAACAGCAGAGGTCGTCACTGTAGACAGGTGACCATTATAGACAGGTTCCATCACGGCTACCACAAACTACACAATTTTAGTTGTACGACCATACAACCAATTTTGCAGATACTAAAACATGTTACAATATGTTGTCTCACAGCGAGATACTTGATACGTAATACTGCATCAAGTTTCAAGTATCAAGGAGCTCGCCATGAGACAATGCATTACAACGTGTTTCAGCATTTGAAAGATTGGTTACAAGGTCGTAAGATTGAAAGTGGTGTAGTGTGCGGTGGCTTTAGCACACATTTTCATCATGGGTATCAATTTAGATGGCCACTCTAGACAAGTGGCCACTATAGACAGGTGGCCACTGTCAATAGGTGGCCACTAAGACAGGTTTGGCTGTACTCACCTATTTTTTGGATGAGTTGGAAGAGTTGAACTGTCAGCTGATATCAGTCTCTTGGCTTGACCTGGTCTAGGTCTTCTTGGTCCTCTGTCGTGCCTACTGGTATTTGGGGTAGGATACAACCCTCCTCCTCCCTCTCCCACGCCCCCATGGGAGGAGGGTTTACGCTTGGAGTCGGCAGTCTTGGTCCTCTTGATGGGCTGTGCGAAAAATAGGAAAGTAAACAAACATAGAAAACATAAGATGGATTGGTATAAGGAAAATAAAAGATACTAACAAGAAAAAAAAACAGATATGAGAAATGATTATCTGACAAAACCCAAATTAAATGACGAAATACTTGGAAGAGCATGTGCCTTTTTTAACAGGTATGGCACAATACAAATGATGTGGATCAATATGATCGTTCTTGTCACCATCCTCACCATGATGATGATCATCATCATAATTATCATCCTCATCATCCTTCCCGCTGTCGTCGTCATCGTCGTCGCCGTCATTATCATCATCATCATCATCATCACCATCATCATCATCATCATCACCATCACCACCACAATCATCACCATCATCATCATCATCACCATCATCATCACAATCACCACCATCATCATCATCACCATCACCAACATCACCATCATCCTCATCAGCAGCAGCAGCAGCAGCAGCAGCAGCAGCAGCATCAGCAGCACCACCATCATCACCACCACCATTACCATAATCATCATCATCATCATCATCATCATCATCATCATCATCATCATCATCATCATCATCATCACCATCATCATCATCTTCTTCTATTTCTTTTGGATAGATTGGTGGTTGCACCATGTAGTGTAAGGTTATCTTTCAAGAGATAGTCCTACAAAGGACTGAGCAAAAACTTGTAAAAAGTATATAGCTCTATCTACAAAAAAACATCATCTTTTTTCATCTTTTTTTCAAGCTCTTGCTCCATCATTTTTAAGACTATTTCTAGAGAGAGAACCTTACACCACATGGTGCAACAACAAACCTATTGCAATGTTTAACACACAATGCAAGTTCTAGTTTTTTCAGCAATTACCTTTCTGTTTATAACTGCTAGCACTTCATTGACAGGAACAAAGACTCCATGATTTCTCGGACACCAGAAGTATCGTACACCGTGGGCCATTCCATCGTGCTTACCAACTGAACAAAAATGAAAACAAAATATCATATCCATGAACATAATCAACAAACTTAAACAAACTCATCAACAAATGCAAGGCCATTAAAACTACTTTTTCCTGAAACATTTTTTGAAGTTCGAAAGAGTTATGAACATATTATTTAACTGTTACGGATTACTCAATTGTGTTGCAATGTAATGCTTACAAATTTCGTTGATCACAGTACACTGCAAGGTAAATTCATTTTTTGGTAGCCCTACAATTACTGCCCATATGGAAACGACAGAGCCTGAACTCTTTCTTTTCTTTATTTTCAGTCACATAAAAAATTTCAATAAGGTCATATATAGGCATGTGAAATATGACCCAAAGACACTTTAGATTTTCATTGGATTTTCCTTGCCAAGTCTTTCTTTGTAGCTTTATTTTCCACATGAAACAAGTTAAAAAAAAATTTTTTTGATCAACTGATCACAGTTTTCGATAAATGCACTAATTGGACAACTAAACACTTTTGTTCTTGAATGACCTTAGAGAATCAAGATGCAGTCCCACAAATAAAACATTAGGAATAGAACTTTTTCCCCGTAACCCAGGGGCCCATTCTCTCTCCATTTATGTTTTTTGGGGTCTCACATGGCAATATGTTGAAATAATCATGAAGAATTTTACCTGGGGCCTACTATTCATGATATTCTTTTCCTTTGTGGAAAATGTGTAGTTTCGAAGGTATGCTGTAAGATAAAATTTTAATACAAATGATGTAAAAATCATCTAGACTCTTACCTGGAGCATTGAGATGAAGTCCCACAAATACAGCTTTGGGTAGGGAACTCTTTTCTAGATGACCAAGATAACGTACATAGCCCATTCTCTTACCTTTTATGATTATATTATTACACATATGGCGATATAATTATCAAGAACCTTATACCTAGAACATTGAGATGTAGTCTCACAAGTACAGTATTGGATAGTGAACTCTCTTCTAGATGACCAAACTAAGACACATAACCTGTTCCATCTTTCCTTTTGTGACTGATTTGTCACACAGTGTAATATGGTAACATAGTTATTAAGAATTTTACCTGGGGCATCAAGGTGTAGTCCCACAAATACAGCGTTGGGTAGGGAACTCTTTTCTAAATGACCAAGATAGCGCACATAGCCCGTTCTCTCTCCTTTGATCAGAACATGGTCCTCCAATCTCACTGTGATGCTATAAAAACAAAAATACAAATACAAAATGTTTTCAAATGATTAATACATAACTTCCAGCAAAGACAGACAATATGTTTAAAAATGTGAAATTTTGGATTAGGTTTGAACTATCTACACCAAATATCTGTGAGAAAAAAAAGCTGAGGAGTTTCTGGTATAATTTATTTGATGAATTATTAAACACTTGATATATAGTATAACTAACCTGGAAGTTTATGAGCTTTGAATAAAATGTGAATATTGTACGCCTGGAACATAATTTTCCATTTTAATCCATAAACTGCTGCGGGCCACTTGAAACTGCCATACCAAAAATCTGTGTGCATGACAAAAGCTACAGAACTATTCTTTGTGTTCACTTCCTTAAACATGCATTTGATCTTGTTTGTCAATAGTCATTCATGACTCTGGGCTGAAAAGAATTCTTCCAAACTTCAGTAGCATTACACAATGGACTGATATGTTTAGGCCTGCGTAGAATTCTTTCTTAGCTCATTATTGATACACACAGAGCCTCAGTACAGGTCTTCGATTTTCACTTTGATTTGACTCCTAATTACATATTCAAAGCATTGTTTTAGGAGAAATCATTCACTAAAAAACTTTTATACCTTTTGCCAGAATATTGTACATTATTTGAATGTAAGTTGTGTAAATTCTAGCATCATACAACTAATATTTATAACATAAATAAAGGTCAAAATAAGCTATGTTTTGTGTGGAATTTATTGCATCAAGAAAAGTGTTCAGCAATTTAGGGGTTAAAGAGAAGTAATCATAGCAAAATACATCAGAACTTTATTTTACAATATTTTTCAAGCATTGTGGTGTAGTTGTGGAGCGCTCAGGGATGAGAGATAAAATAAATGTCAAGCGATATATATAAGAAGGATATATAAGGGTATTCTGATAACATTTAGGATCTGTCAGTTGAGAATTTTGAATAAAATATTTACTGATGCTCTAAAAGCAAAATAACAAAACATTTGCTATCATACTTGTTATTGCTTCTATCTGTATTGTTGGGTCTTTTATTGTTGAATCCTTCTATTCGGCTCATGAAGCTTACATCTGTGCTCCGAGGGCTAATGGGAGGACTTATGGGTGGTAACCTGCAATGAATGAGAGAGGTAAACTGATATAGCACTGATGAAATTAGTTCTTATCTGTTGTGATTGAATTGGAGACTTCATACGCAAAATGGTTTTGAAAAATGGTATAGTACCTTTGAACTTCAAATTCAGCCTTATTATCAGCCTGATGAGAAAACTTACCAGTTGCAAACTGCAAAAAATGCGGGAGGTAGACTGACATATGACCACTGTACTTCAGTCTGTTATGATTAATTGGGGAACTTCACATTGAAATAACCAACAAATATGATGGAATTAGGAAAAGTAATGAAACTGACATAGCCCCTGTAAAATTTATGGCGTGTTGCTACAAACTTGTGAATGATTGCAAATCAGTTGGAAATTGATACGGGTACTTCACTCGCACTCGGGTTGAGCTCTTTACAAGACGCTCATGAAACAATAATTTTGACTGGCACATACTGATCAACTGAAGCTTGCGATTGATCACAAGTTTGCAGCAAGACCTTCTTAATCTTCACTTTTAGGGCTGATCAATCAGAGGATTAATTGGAGACAACCTGAAACAAAGAAGAGGGTTAACGGAACCAATGAACTTATTATCTATGACATTTCATTGTGGGTTTGGGGCTAACTTTCTAAGCGCAGTCATTGCATCATTAAACATTCCCCATTGGATGATCAAAACATCCAATACCTGTAAAAATCTACCACCTACCCGCTTCCTATCCTATCTGTCCCTTAATCTCCCTCCCCCCCCCCCATTATATTTTCATAGGAAAGTGACCATGAATTCCCAGGAAAACACCCCAAGACATTTCCATGAAAATTTATTGTACAATTGTCAGCATCATTTAACACCCTCTTCCATAGATAACAGATTTGCTGGTGCCAAATCTGGTCAGAGTATTTGTCTTTAGTGCTGGAGGGATGAGCATCTTTTCAATGGTATACCTAACCTGTCTACAGGCACGCATCATTGGCTTTACATTCTGCAATTTGCATAGTACATAATGCAGAGTCTGAATCAGAGACTACATCACTTGCGTAGTCTAAGGGGTTGATAACATGCTAGTGAAAGTAGTCTCTCACTGCAGACTCTATGCAAATTACAGAAAACCATATCCAAGAGTCTATGCCTGGAGACTATCCTTATTCCTGGTTGTGTTTATCATGGTAGCTAGGCAATAGGGGAGGGTGGGGATCCCCATGTTACTGCCAACCCTCTTGGACAGCGGCACATGTGTTATCTATTTTTCTATCTGTAATGTACTGTAGTAATCCACCCCTCCCCCCATCCCAAATCCCGAAAGAGGAAAAACCAGGGGAATAATGACTTATATAATGACTTAAAATGTTATTTTCAGTTTTTCACCTCGGAGAGTCACCAAGNGTTTACATCTGTGCTCCGAGGGCTTATGGGAGGACTTATGGGTGGTAACCTGCAACGAATGAGAGAGGTAAACTAATATAGCACCAATGAACATAGGTCAATTTGCTGTGAATGATTGGGGGACTTCACATGGAAACAACCTACAACAATGATATAGCAAATATTGAGTTCAATCTGAACTATTTGGGGCTGATCAGAAAATTAATCAGAGTCAAACTGCAATGAGAGAGGTAAACTGACATTTCACCAATGAACTTAAGGATTAATGTGAGTAATTGGGGGACTTCTAATAGGAAGTAATCTACAAAATTGATAGAAATGGGAGAGGTTTAACTGTCAGAAGACCAAACTTGCATTTTACTGCTCTCTAGCCCATCAAAGAAAACCTAAAATGAATGCAAAAATTGAACACTTATTTTTAATTTCCCCTGAAAGTGAGAAAGAACTAAAAGTCCCTTAATTGGCATTTCCCATGAAAACATCGCCCAGATTAAATGTGACCCTTTTCTAAGAAAAAGTAGTAAGTACATGCAACCCTCAAGTGATAAGGGGAGTAGGAACACCCCTGCTTACCCCTGGTTGTGTTTATCTTGGTAGCTAGGTGATGTGGAAGGTCACTATTCCGAGGATAGTGACCAAGATTTTACCAGGATTGTAAGCGAAATTGATCCCTTTTCCAATGGCAAGTGGTTCGCCTATATGTCCCCCCCAACAACTATTAGTGAGGGGTGGGGAAACACCTACTGACAAAATGCTTACCCCTGGTTGTGCTTCTCTTGGTAGCTAGGTGACTGGGGAGGGTGGGACTCCCCCTGGGTACTGTTACTGCGAACCCTCTTGGACAGAGGCACACGTGTTATCTATTTTTCTATCTGTAATTTACTGTAGTAATCCACCCCTCCTCCCATCCCAAATCCTCAGAGAGGAAAAACCAGGGGAATAATGATTCTTCAATGTTATTTTAAGTTTTTCACCTCGGAGAGTCACCAAGTCACCTCTTTTCCCATCGTAAATGGTTTACTCATACGCCCCCCCCCCCCCGAACGACCGTTGATGAGGGTGGGCGAGAAACATCTTTTAACAAAATGCTTACCCCTGCTTGTGTTCATCCTAGTAGCTCGGTGACTAAGGAGGATGGGGTTCCCCCTGGGTGCCGTGTGTGACTTTCAACCCTCTTCAAGAAAGGAACGAGAATCGTCTCATTTTCTTCCTGTAATTTATTTCCGAAATTGACCCCCCCCCCCCCCCCCCGCCATCATGGGCGGGGAAAGAACTGGGGAATAATGACTCTTCATTGCTGTATCAGTTATTGTCCTAGGAACGTGATCAAAAATTTGTAAGCCAAATTGACCCCTTTTCCTACAGTAAGTGGTTGGCACATCCCCCACAATCATTGGTGATGAGGGTGGCAAGCAACTTTTAATAAAATGCTTACCCCTGGTTGTGCTTGTCCTGGTAGCTCGGTGACTGGGGAGGGTGGGGCTCCCTCTTGGTTACTGTTACTGCGAACCCTCTTGGACAAAGGCACCAGAGTTGTATCATTTCTATCTGCATTTCATTTTGGTAATCCACACCCCCCCCTCCCCCATCTCCAATCATGGGATAGGAAAATCCTGAGGAATAACGAGTCTTCATTGTTATTTTCAATTGTTTTCCGAGAAGAGTGACTAAGATTTTTCCAGAATTGACAGCCAAATTAACCCCTTATTCCAAGGTAAGAGGATGGCACATATGCCTCCCCCAACACCCATTGGTGGGGGGGGGGGCGGGAAATACGTTTTAACAAAATGCTTACCCCCGGTTGTGCTTTTCCTGGTAGCTCGGTGACTGGGGAGGGTGGGGCTCCCCCTGGGTACTGTTACTGCGAACCCTCTTGGACAGAGGCACGAGGGTTGTCTCATTTTCAATCTGCAATTCACACGTTTTAGGTCTCTGTAAACAAAAAGAGGAGTACATTTATCATCATTTTCTCCTTGAATATATGAAAAAGGAATACTCATACAAAAATATGAATGTGTAAAGTTTCCACTCAATTACCGTATCGTTAAAAAGAGCTTGGCGAAGGTTGATGTGGAAATTTCACCACTTCTGTACCCTTAGGTATCTGTGAATTCATTAGATGTAATTATTTTAGAATATTTATTTTAATCTGCAGAGAAAGATTAAAATTTGAGTACTTGTGAAACTATACATTTGCAAAATAATGACAGTGGACAGTTTGCATAAATTTCAAGAGCCATGTTCTATCTTGCAGAAAAGAAAAGCACTGACAACACTAAAATCTTAATAAAGTGTGAAATAATGCTTAAAAATTCAATCAAAATTATTTCTATTCACTAACCAATAGTGCTCATGTTTAAAATCGTGATCTGTACACATAGACAAAAATTATGTTAATGTTGCTGTCGATGTATAAATCATAAGTCTTGCTGATTGTGTGAACATCCCCCGATATCAATTCATTTTACCCACTTCCTGTCTCTCTGATATCAAATCATATTTTAACCTTTCCGCCTACTACAACGCATATATCATCCAGGCATTATCTAAATGAGGGTTTTCAAAGGTTATCAAAATATCCGGTTTGCAGAATCAACAAGAGTAACCCATTTCTAGGTGTTTTACTCTGTCACTTTCTTTTCCTCTCCGTCACATTATGATCAGTGACAAAATTTAAGGGGAGGGAAAGTGATTGCTCTCCTAAAGCTCTGCCTTAAGCTCTGCCTTAAAAATGCTTCTGTGGGGTGATTCACAGGGCCCGTTGTTGCCCAAATCTTACTACATGAAGACACTGTTTTACTTTTTCACTTTCTTTTCTTCTCCATCACATTATGTTCGGAGATAAAATTTAAGGGGAGTGAGAGTGATAGCTCAACTCAAGTTCCCCTTTAATGCTTTTGGGGGGTGGTTCACCAAGCCCCTTGTTACCCCAATCTTACTACATGAAGACCCAGTTTTACTTTTTCACTTTCTTTTCTTCTCCTTCACAGTATGATCAGGGACAAAGTTTAAGGGGGAGTGAGTGAAAGATCTCTCCAAGCTCTCCTTAAATACTTTTTTTTAGGGAGTGATGAAAAGAGCCCCTTGTTACCCCAATCTTACTACATGAAGACCCAATTTTGCTCCCCTAGAATTCTCCTTGACTGCCTCCAAGAGATCTATTTATAGTTCCAGGAGAGCTAGTTATAGCCCCCCCCCCCTGCAAATGTTAAAGTTCAGTCCCTATATGTTGTATGTTCTGTTATTCTTTTGTCCCAGTAATCCTGACCTTTAAATATAACGTTCAAATATGTTGATTTTACATTATGAATCAATAATACAAATAAACACACATTTTTAAATAAAAGTAGACAAAATGTGTCTAAAATGAGAATCTGTGTTTGATATCGATTGAATCGAGTATCGATAAAATGAATTCAGATTTTTCTTAAAATGAAGAAGTATTGGCCACTTATTTATTGCACTTTCAAACTTTGACTGAAAGCATATGTGTAATAATTTTAAACAACAAGTAACATCAACAGACTGATTTTAAATGTTCTTGAAACAAATTGGTAAATGGATAATCATATTCAATTTTGGAATGATGACAAGAATTTGAAAGTTTCAAGAAGAATGGTTATACACTGATAATGATGCTGAACGTCTGAAAGAGAAGATATTTATTCTGCAATGGTCCATTTTCCGAAAGAATTATTCAGTATATGTAATTTATCTCTTTTTAGGATTCAACACTAAGAGGGTGTTGCTCAAAGGTAAGTGATTGATCGCAAGTTGCAGTTGATAAAAATACGCCAATCAAAATCTTTTTCCTCCGCGTCTTATTAGATGCGCACACCACGCGCAAATAAAAATGCGTGTTACAATTTCCAAAGTTGCAGTTGATTTGCAGTTGATTCTGAGCAACAACCCTAAGTTTGTTCTTCATTCTTTCCAAATGTGTGTGTAAAATGGAGAGTGTGATTTTCGCAAAACTTTGAAACTGATTAAACTTAGAAGAAAGTGGGAATGATGAATAAGACAAAACATGTTTGGCGACAGAAGTGCAAGGATATCTGAGAAAAACTGGCACACAAAACAAGCCCCAACATTAGAATTTTCGGCTGGTGATATATTCACACGCATTCAGCTCAATAAACAAGCAATCATAAATCAAAAGTCAGACAGATTTAAGAAAATGAAAAAAGAACTGTCTCGTAAAGCGATAAAGATGCTGCGAAATTTACAAACTGAGAATAATGCAAGTAATAAGAATATAAAACGGGTTAATTGCTGCTGGACTGTCACAAAACTGGGACAAATCTTCAATTTATCGAACCTCAACACCATTACATAAATTCTGGTTTCTGCTGCAAAGGTCACAACACCGTGACCTCGGTTAATGTTACAAGCAAATTGTCTAGAGAACATACTAATCTCTAAAATCCTTGATAAATTTTGTGAAAACGGAGGACTGACAAATTTGAAAAAGATATGAAATGCATTAGCTTACAAAGACTTGCTACATTAAAGGGGAACTACACCCAGACATTAAATTGCTATCATTAAATGAAGAAAAATAAGATGAACAAACTGTGAAAATTTGAGCAAAATCGGATAATCCATTCAAAAGTTATGAATTTTCAAAGTTTTGATTTACACCC
>BQKZ01004359.1:7636-18882 GCA_036244855.1 Temnopleurus reevesii | reverse complement strand
AATTCTCTCGACATGTTCTGAACCATACTGTGAAGATGGACACAAAATGATTCACAGAAAGAGAATTTACTGTGCACAGACTAAATAATTGGTGGTTGCCATGGCCACTAACCATAACATAAACATACGCAAGTAACAATAATTAGATGGAGAGAATAAATGATAAGAATGGAATCAGGGAGAATAAAATTTAGTGCCTCTTCGTTACTGGTACAGAGCTGTGATATGTACAAGTAGATGAGAAAGGGAACTTGGAAGTTCTTACTCTATTTACCTTATACATGTAAAGTGTTGAACACAGACAAAATTGACAAAATTTCGGTTGATCTGCCTCTACAGTGTACAGTGTAGTGCTGCACGATATTACGATATATATCGAGTTATCTTGATATTGAAATTCTGGTGAATACACGATATCGCGTTTTTGTAATTATTCGATATATCGCCGTCGCACGATATTGAAAAAGTTATCCTCGATATTTGATTTTTTTAACAAAAATGCAACAAACTGCCATAAATTATGAGGGAAAGGTAATAAGAATTTGTTGGCAAAATACTCAAATGGCAGTTGCGATCGGGGTTGGCAATGAATAAAAGTTGGGGCACAGCATTTTTACCCCAAACAACTGACAATTAGAGGAGAAGGCAGTAAGTAAATATTTTTTTTTGTGATAGTCAATGTGAGTGTGAGATATCGCCGTATCGGCGATATTTGAGCTCGAAATAATCGAATAGAGGAAAAATCAATATCATGCAGCACTAGTACAGTGTATATCAGCACTTTATATCCTCACAGAAAGATGCTTCATAAATTCACGTATTATCTTTATCACATTCATATTTGCTTTAAAAGTATTTTCCTCATAATAACAGGTCTATATTAGAAATCAGAACATGATCCAGGAAAGTAACTACCTCACAATCATTTTTTTTCAAGGATCTAAATTTTATCCCTGTTCTCTGTTAGGCTCCCAAATTGTTTTGATGCCTCCATCAACCAACCCTCTAAAAATGGCTCGACCTCAACCCTTTTTTTGCTTTTCACTAAAATCGAAAAATTACGGTAAAATTAAACATTAACATGTGAAATATGACCTGAAAAGATGTTTTTAGATGCTTTTCATCCATAGTATTATACATTTTAGTGATTGTATAACATTTTGTTCAAAAATAAAAAGTATTAATAAAAAAAAAAATTTCAGACCAACAAATGCATTTTTTCCGAGCTTGGCATTGGTGGGCATCCAAACAATTTTGGGGGACCTTATGCTCTTAGGCATAAGATGTTGCTAAACACTGTACTTGTAGTACACATTTTGACACACAGGTTAGCCAATAGTGAGGGAACATCTATGTAATTTACTGAAAACCACTTTGCAGTAAAATTTGCATATATTCGATATAAGAAGGGGAGTTACACTTTGATGCATTCATAAAACACATGCATTAACATTGATTTTATTGTTTTTCTGACAAGTGAATTATGGATTAACAATACTCGGAACTTAATCTAGAAGTTTCTAATAATGCTATTAATTGGTCTCATTCAGTATATTTTACTATTTGAATTTGTGTTTAACCTCATGAACATTTTCTTTATACTTATTTGTCATGGTGAAGGAATCCACTTTTTCTCTTTTCTGTGTCTTTAATCAATTATTTCTTATTGTAGATCACATGAATTTTATGAAAACATGGTGCAATTTAATGAAATAATGGTTTGTTATCACCAATTGTTTTTCATTAATATCAATAATTTATTTCAGAGTTCTGGAAACCAAGCTTATAAAATCAATATCCAATATTTCTCTTTTGTTACATGTATGTAACTGATATAAGAATGTTCAGTTCATACAACTACTTCTAGTGGAGAAATATCCTTTTTTAATATATTCAGTATAAATACACTTATGCATGCATGTTAAAACTCTACATGTATGATAAATAATTGAAACTAACAAAAATGAGGGGTATAAATATATTTTTTTTTTTTTTTGGGGGGGGGGGGGGAGGGGGAGGGGCTAACAACTCAAGGAACTAACAGCTTAAAGTTCCTTCTCAAAAACTTTAAAATCTGTGTCGTAATCTCACTAAAGTAAACGTCTACAAATTCACAGTGGCTGAGAGCAATCCATACCAAAAAGACCTTCTTTTCCTACCTGTATCTGTTTTCTTTATCTGCTCTTTCTATTTTCCTTCTTTTTATTTGTCACGGTGAAAGGATAATCCCTCTGTAAAAATCACACAGGGGGCAGTCATGGCATGGATTTAATTCTATTTCTAAGGTTCTTTCAATGAGCTAAGCCCAATCCCCTTTTTTTCCTTTTTTCTTTCTTTCTTTTTTTCCCTGCTTAGTTCACCATTCAAGCCGTGGTCTTCCGAGACCAGGATAATACGCTCCGCACAACTGAATGGGGGATAGATACAGAATAAGACGACGGCGAAAGTAGAACACAAAAACATCTCGCCTTGCCGGGGGATAAATCTGCGAACACTAAAGAAATCTTGCTTCATTTCCCTCCGAGCACCCCTATGCTTTCAATGTTGCCATTGTGCATCTTCGGGCTATTTTGGCCTCTCCAATAACGTCTCCTCACTTTGATGAAACCCTCTTTTTATATCCTTTATTTTGATTTCTTATATTTCTTTTTGATGTCATTTCTGTGCCTAGGCAGCCTATTCTTCTGTCAAAATTAGAATGTACGGGGCCCAATGCTGTCTTTCTAGGTGACGGAAGTCATACAGATTTCCTCGTCGATATTGAGGGGCAATAACAAAAAGATGAAATAAGTCCTGTATCCTTGAGGATTGGAAGTAAAAAGCAGCACGTTACTCTTTAATTTGTTGGAGCCATACTTTCAGTTTGATTTACATTTTGAATAATTTTCTGGTGCATCCATACCAAAGCATTTCACAATTATGAACAGAAAATGCACTGAAAGTTCAAAACATGCTGCAAAAGGGGACATTTGAAATTCATTTTTACCAAGTTTGTAAATTCAGAATATCAGAATGGAATACAAATAAGAAGGTTATCAAGTCTTGCGTCATGTTTTAGTTAATTAATTAATCAAAAATGAAGTGAAAAAAATTGGCTTGCACCATGCAATTTATAAAGTAAAATGTTTTGTATCTTTCAAAAATGATGACTAAAAACTCACCTTCTTTGACTTAGACCTTTACTGTACCGTACATTTTCTTTGAGGTTTTATTTTTGTGAATTTGCTTTCATTTCATTTGATTAGATGCAAAGAGACTTGTGTACAATTATCTTTAAAAACATTTAAATAATTACTTGATAATGTGCAAAAAAAAACTCTGAAATTCATGAAACTTGCTAAAATTTATCTGTGCTTAAATATGGGCTTTTACAAGCATTTGATTCACAATAACTATCAAGATGTTCTTGTTAAATTATGAGATGTTTGAGATGAATATGATTATAGATGATAAATATGTGAATTTCCCAATTTTCCTAACTGGCTTGCTCTGCAGTTATAGCCAGGGTAATAATATGGTACCTAGTATCAAGCTCAGTAGAGTATATGCATATAGTGATTGCGCTATATAAATGGACCTATTATTATTATTATCATTGTTAAGATATTCATTTCAATACAAAAGAAAAAAACATCATATTGTACCCTAACCTGTACAATATATGAATACTGGAACTACTTTCAACCCAATCAAATAAACTTAACAATAATTGTGCCGAGGCCTCAAAATTATACAAAATAACCATTCAATAATGAAACATTAATTCAATTAAGCCTTGATTGATGTAAATAGGCTCCAAATACCTTACAAGTAATTACAGACTTACTGGTATGGTTTGGATTGGAATGTTTTTTATGTTATTGACTTGCTCACATGAAACATACAGGTATTCATAAATTGGGTTGGGTGTGATTTACATAGATTTTTTTTTGCAGTGAAGTTTTTGAAAATTTTGGGCAATTGATTGATTTGAGAATTTGGGGTTTTGGGGTAGTTGATTTGCTGAGGTAACACATTAGTATTAAATCTTTGGATGTAATAAGACCTCTGAAAATAATATNCTCAACTGTGAAATAAATCCTGAAAAGTTAAAGCAGAAAGGAATTTTGACAGGTTCTTTGGCGTTTCATTCCTTCTTAAGTCTCATTTTCCACATGAATTGTGTTAAAAAAAAAGTAAAGACCTTCTCTCAAGACCCAAGACACTATTTTTCTTCTTTTTTTATCTAGGGTTGGAGACTTAACCCCCTCCCTGCAGAAAGCACCATCTAGCAAGACGGAATGTCCATCCATTAAACAAAGTTCGCCTACGATGCGGAAAGTTTAACTTTAATCCAAATCTCGGATCTAAAAGGCGCTCGGCTTTCGGGGAGCTTGGATACGCTTGGATTCTAGAGTGGGGGTGAAAAGTGGCCAGGCATAGAAAGAAAGGACAAAGGAGAGAATACCCTTACAAGCCCGTTAAGGGTGGCCGGCTTATTGTCCGCTTCCTCATTTGAATTCAATGCCCATGCAGGAATGTGGGCTACAGGGACTGGGCAAACAAAAGTCTTGTGAAGGAGTACAAAAAAAAACACAAAAAAAGTCCCAAGCTGGAAATGTACATTATACTAAGTTATAGTGAACTACTTTTGCTGCTAAAATATTATATCTGAGATATTAAGATAATAACAGCCAGGGGTGAGGGAGGGGGCAAGCCCATTTAAAAAATGTGAAAATTGTGAGAAATGGGTGAAAAAGCAACTAATCTGCATGCTAAAGCATGGTATCTGAGATCCTAAGATAACAATGAACACATAGCCATGTAGTGACTTAGAAGGCAAGCCACTGTAAAAATGTGAAAAACTGTGACAAATAGGCGGGTTTACTAATAGATGCAAATTTTATGCATACCTCTAACACAAAGGTTGTTCTTGACAACCCCAAAGCTTGCCCGAGGCTTGCCCGACATAGCAACAAGTAATGCATGCAAACTGGATTCCAAATATTGTAGTCTTATTGTTATCAACCAGTCTTTGGAATACCACGTAACTACGTTTAACGCACATAGATTTGAATACATAAGTAAACCCGCCTATTGGGGAAAAGGCATAGAAAAACCGATGAACCAAGCAATGCCCCCCCCCCCCTCACTCATTCAAGTGCAGTTCTGGCTACAAGCCTGGACTGCATAAAGAAGTACACTACACCACGCTAAGGAGAATTTCAATCACAAACTTTAAATGTGGTAAACTACTTTTGCCTGCTTAATAATACAGTATTCTAGGATTTCAACTTTCCTGCTATGTTAAGAGAGAAGACTTGTGTTTTAAAGGCTGTGTCTGGGCCAGAAATATTTTTCATTGATTAAAAGCAGAAAAATCAGACTAATAGATAAAAAAAATACTTTGAAGTGAATCAGACAATGAATATTTTTCAATTATAGATCTAAACAGTTATTTCTATGCAAATTGGCAAATATGGGGCACAACATATGTCCTATATAAGTCATGCACTTCTCTGAAAGTAATCCATTATATCTCATTTTTCTAAAACACCCCCTTTTCAACCTTTTACCTTAAAAAGAAGGTAAAATTTTTCCGCTGAATACATGGGTGCAGATATGTTAAGTTATTCAACCTTTTGAATATTTCAGCATATTAAGGAGATAAAAATTCACCATCTCTTTGTTTATTAATTTATTAACTAAACCTTATTTTTATCTAAATGATGAGAAGTAAAAAATGAAAAACAATGAAATGCATTGAATAAAGTGAAAATAAAACAACATAAAGAAAAGAAGGAGAAAATAAGGTAAAAGAAACGGAATTCTTGAAAGAAAGAAGTAAAGAACAGNTATAGCCAGGGTAATAATATGGTACCTAGTATCAAGCGCAGTAGAGTATATGCATATAGTGATTGCGCTATATAAATGGACCTATTATTATTATTATCATTGTTAAGATATTCATTTCAATACAAAAGAAAAAACATCATAAGTACCCTAACCTGTACAATATATGAATACTGGAACTACTTTCAACCCAATCAAATAAACTTAACAATAATTGTGCCGAGGCCTCAAAATTATACAAAATAACCATTCAATAATGAAACATTAATTCAATTAAGCCTTGATTGATGTAAATAGGCTCCAAATACCTTACAAGTAAATACAGACTTACTGGTATGGTTTGGATTGGAATGTTTTGTATGTTATTGACTTGCGCACATGAAACATACAGGTATTCAAAAATTGGGTTGGGTGTGATTTACAAAGATCTGCTTTTGCAGAGAAGTTTTTGAAAATTTTGGGCAATTGATTGATTTGAGAATTTGGGGTTTTGGGGTAGTTGATTTGCTGAGGTAACACATTAGTATTAAATCTTTGGATGTAATAAGACCTCTGAAAATAATATCTTGGTTTTCCTCCATTGTTCCTTTAGAAATTGTGGTTACCTGCAATTGAATTTCCTAGTTTCCTTTCTTCTTCTTTCATTCAGATCAAGAAATCGTAGATAATTCCCAGACCAAGGCATGTACAGTAAGATATGACCTGAAAGGGAACTTTTAAAAGGTTTCTTGGGGTTTTTTTTGCCTTTTCAGTCTTGTTCTGTTACAAAACGTGTTTTAAAAAATGGGGAAAATATGTCTGACCAACCATATTTCTTCAAAGAAAGTGTCTGTGATACAATTTTTTTTAAAGGAGCCAAAAATTTTGTGAGCAGAAAAAAAAGTTTTAAGAAATTCTGACAATAGATAAAAGAGTTTTGAATTTGTTAACAATTTGACAAAATGGACAAATCAGTGAAAATTTCCAGACATTTTGCCGATGAGGTTATGGGTGCACTACTAGTCATCATTTTGTTAATAATTATGATGTAAAATTTGTCATTTATACAAAAAGATAAAAAGTTTGTATCAATGTAATCATGCAAATAGGGGATCTACATGTACATATATCTATCATGAAGATATCCTATAGTTAAGAAAAATTTTGTAGAAATCATATTGGGGTAAAGTAACATTTTATAACATTGACACGAATGTCATAAATGGTCAATGATATCCCTATGACATCATCAATTGCCAATTTCTCTAAATATCAAAACATTCTTATAATTTCCTTTCCTGTTTTCCTCAAACTTATTTGTTACGGTCATCTACGTTTTCTGCTCCTGTTGAAGAGATATTAATTTTGTCTTTTAAGAAAAAGGAAGAACCCAAGTGTAACTGGTATACCAAACTCAAAATTTTATCCTCTTTCAATAGGCGGATTTTTGGAGAAAACACAAGACAAGGAAACAAATTTGGTGTAATGGCAAATACTGAAGATTCTCTGTAAAAGTAACATTTTGGGAATGTTGCAACCAATTCATATAGTGAGATTAATCATCCATAATTCAAATGCAAACTCCACCAAAAAACACAGTAAACTTCAAGTTTTATTTCTTTGGCCCATTTGCAAGAGCCATATTTTGCTTAATATGTACANCAATCTTTGGATGTAATAAGACCTCTGAAAATAATATTTTGGTTTTCCTCCATTGTTCCTTTGGAAATTGTTGTTACCTGAAATTGAAATCTTAGTTTCATTTCTTCTTCTTTTTCTTTCATTCAGATCAAGAAATCATAGATCATCCCCAGACCAAGGAATGTACAGTAAGTATATGACCTGAAAGGGAACTTTTGAGAGGTTTCTTAGTTTTTTTTTTACTTTTCAGTCTTTTTCTTTAATAAAATGTGTTTTAAAAAATGAAAGAAAAAAAAACGTCTGACCAACCATATTTCTTCAAAAGTGCAAACACATTATCACAAAGAAGTGTCTACACACATTTTTTTTAAAGGAGCAAAAAATTGTGTGAGCAGAAAAAATAGTTTGAAGAAAATTTGACAGTAAATAAAAGATTATTTAATAATTTGACGCAGTGGATAAATCAGTGAAAATTTTCAGACAATTTGCTAAATTGATGAGGTAATGGGTGCACTACTAGTTATCATTTTGTTAATATTTATGATGTAAATTTGTAATTTCTACAGAAAGATACAAAGTTTGTATCAATGTAATCATGTAATTAGGGATCTACATATCTAGCATGAAGATAGCCTATAGTTAAAGTTTTGAAGAAATAATTGTTTTTTGGGAAAAGTAACATTTTATAACTTTTATATGAATGTCGTAAATGGTCAATTATGCACCTACATTTGTATGACGTCATCAGTTGCCAATTTGTTTGACTATCCAAACATTAATATCTTTCTTATAATTTGTTGTCCAGTTTTTCTCATACTTATTTTTGTTCTGTTCATCAGTCATCAGTTACCAATTTGTCTAAATATCCATAAATTTCATTAATTTTAATATTCATAAATTTTAATATTCATAAATTTCTTATAACTTGCTTTCCAGTATTTCTCCTACTTTTTGTTCTGTTCATCTACTTTTTCTGCTCCTGTTGAAGAGTTATTATTTTGGGGTAGACTCTTCTTCAGAAGACTCTTCTTTGAAGGAAAAGGAAGTACCTGTAACTGGTATACCAAACTTAAAATTTTATCCTCTTTCAATAGGCAGATTTTTGGAGAAAACACAAGACAAGGAAACAAATACATGTACAGTGTAATGACAAATAGTGAAGCGTGCCTGTAAAAATGAAATTTTTTTAGAAAGGTTGCAAAAAACTTCTTCTTCTTCTTCTTTGTTGAATTCCTCCGTCTGCTGGAGAACTGCCGAGGTGTCAGCAGTTTTGACGGGTTACAGTGTACATATAGCAATGCAATGTCAGTTGCATATAGTGAGATTAATTATCTGTAATTCAAATGCAAACTCCACCAAAAAGCACATTACACTTTGAGTTTTATTCCTTTGGCCCACTTTCAAGAGCCACAGCATTTCCATTTTGCGTACTGTACTGCATCACATTTGAAGTCTATCTCCCCCTCCCTTCTGTTTCCTCCTTCCGATTTTTTTCTCAAATGCTGTGGATGGCACAGACAAACCCTTTTTTTGGAGGGTGGGAGCTTGTCAACTGATCGTGGATTTAGACAATGAAATATTTAATATAAAAAATTGAAGCAAATTTGTGCAAAAACAAACAGGAAGAATATTGGGTGCTAGTGCATTTTCGTATCCAGCCGTGCACCGCCGTGTGCGGCGAGAATATATGCCTCATTCTTAAAACGTCCCTTCGTGTGTGCTAGGCAGGCTACGAACGTGCATTACTTTATTAGCACCGAATATTGTAACATACCATGTATTGTAGCAACCCAAGGCTTTGTAAACTATTCTCATTTCATTCCATTATCTCAATCTTCAAAATATATTTATCAAAGAGATTAGTTCTTGCATTTGACATAAATAACAACTTTCTTCAAACTTCCCAAGCAAATATTAAAGTCATTATAAATCAGAAATTCAGAACAATCTTTTATGTTATGATTTCCTTGTCCATGGAGAATACATACTTTTTATTTTTTTTTTCATGGTTTAGGCAGACATAATTACATTCATCTACAAAAGAATGCCATACCTTCTGCCGTCTTCACCCAGTTATATGATACCATTTATATCACTATTGAATACCAGCACTTCACCATTTTAGAACATCTTTTAAATAACGGCATAAATATTCTGGGAGGGATACTGCAATTAAACATAATAATAATATTCTCATATCTACATGAACTAAGAAGAGACAGGTGAAGGCAGAAGCTGACATTAAAGATTTATTCAGCAAAAGAAACTCAGATTCAGTACACCAAAACTATATTCAGCACAGTTCATTTGTACGCCCATTGGTATTGTACATGTAAATTCAACCCCGGCAAATACCAATACACTACAGTAACACCCCGTAACCAATGTAAACTTCCAACTTCGCAACTTTCACAAACTTACCATCTTTTAATCCTCTCATCAACGCGGATTCCGTACCCCAAAGCTTCTCGAATGATCCATCCCTGCTTCCTAGGGAATCTGAGCTATTATCTGAACCAGATATATCCATGGCTGGTGCCACCATTTGAGTTCATTTCCTTTCAAAAACTTCACTTTCCATTCGATTTGTTTCCAAGTATACCCTCCAGTCCGCACGATCGGCGCGGAGGGGTTACACAGTTTCTCCAAAATCACTGCCGCCGCACTCCTCCGCAAGTTGGTGGTGGCGGCATAGTTCACGAAAGTCTCTATAAAACCAAATAAAGAAGCAGGTTATTTCATCATATTCAAGCTAATTCCAATGATTCGTTACTTCCAGCTTCTCTCGAATACTTTCGATATCTTTCCATATCATACATGGAATTATTAGAATTACTACGGAGTGGGCAATTTTGAAGGAAACTTCGCGAGAGATGTAATTCCGTGGGTAGAATACCAGGTATATTACTGATGGGAGGCACATTCGGGGGCTCGCCGCTCGCGACCTTTGCTGCACTGGAGGAAAAGTATGTCAGATGTGGCTGAAAAAAAGATTGGGTTGGAAGAAGCATACGGAAGAAGAAAGCGCCACCTGCAAATTCGAGACGTCTTGAGAAATTGGTAGGTCCACATAAAGAGAAATTGGTAGGTCCACATAAAGAGAAATTGGTGTACATTCATTTACGCCCCATGAACTACTCTCACATTAGTTTGCTTTTTAAATGATTTTTTCATGAAATGTTTGCACATATATTGAAGTGTTAGAGATTTTTTCTTCTCTCTCTCTCTCCCTCCCTCTCTCTCTCTTTCTCCCTCTCTTTCTCTTTCTCTATAAAGACGTCGTTTCATGTGCATGAAACCCTTTCCACACTCCCCTCTTATCTCGACTTGTATGTGTTGAGGGTTTGTGTGTGTGTTGTGTTATGTGTGTGTGTGTATGTCTGTCTGTCTGACTGTGTGCGTGCATGTGCGTTTGTGTAGACTGTGTGTACATGATCTGTATGTTTATGTGTTGTATGTGAGTGTGTATGGATGTGTGTGCGTGCGTGTATGTTAGACAGTGTATGTGCAGTGGGGTGTGATGCAATGCCGGGGTGGTGCATTGTGTGTGTGTGTGTGTGTGTGTATGTGTGTGTGTATGATATCGTAAAATGGACATTAAGACTGACTTTCTGTATTATTATTTTATTTATTTTAATTGGTATTCAATTGGGATATTTCTTTATTTGTCTGAATCGGTATTTTTATCCATGCGTTTGTTGATTTAGTTTCAAATCATATTTCTCCTCGCATTTCAGTAGGCTTTTTTTGGGGGGGTTGGGGTTAGTGTTTGTATGTTTGTCAGAGTCTTTGGG
>BQKZ01004358.1:41347-52490 GCA_036244855.1 Temnopleurus reevesii | reverse complement strand
CCCTGTTACACCGAAAAATTGCCTACCCCAAAGCGGTCCAGGTCCGTAGCGGGGCAGGTTCCGACCTTGAGGGGATTAGCGACGGGCGAGTAAGGTCCGAAAAAGAGCCTGTTTAGACCGCCCTCCATCTCAACCCCAAAAAACCTTCACTTGAGTCCATTGCCTCTCAGGAATGTTGTAAATAAATAAAAAAAGCGTTGCACACTAGTCTTCTGACACAGACCATTGGTTACATTATGCAGTGCATATCAATACGTGTCTGATTCATAGTCTTCAATTAGAAACTGGGAAGCTGAAAGCGATGTATAAATTATGATTATGAGTAGCTTTGGCAGTAGATTACGAAATTCCCTGTGCCGAGAAGTAAAAATTCAAAAATGAGAGTCTCTGAATTCAGACTAGTTACGGACCTGGAGCGGTTTGGGCCCTGTTTCTGTTTACACCGCGATTTCTCCGACCCTGAACCGCCCCGAAACCGCCCCGAAACCGCCCCGAGACCATATCGGGATGTGGTCTCGGATCGGTTTGCTTGAGCGACCCTGGGCCGGGTTGAGGTCGGTTCTTCGATGTTTACACCAAAAAATTAACGACCTGAAACCTACCCCAAAGCGACCCGAAACCGACCCAGGGTCGCTATTTTTGTCGGTGTAACAGGGGCCTTAGACCCCGTTCAAACCTATAATTCCAAGTGGCTTCCCCTAAACTTCTTACAAAAGCCGAATCGGAATTAAGGCCAGATGTGTCCCGTTTAGAACAGACTATCAAACGAGATTTCACATCCGCTTCAAGTCTAGTTGTTATGACGATGAACAAGCAGATTGGGTAAGTTATGTCCCATGTGATCATCCCTCGGGTATATTCATGCGTACATATTTTTCTGTATTGTCTCTACATTCCACACAGCACATCGGAATGCTTGACATAATGAGGGTGAAATTAACATGCTTATAGAAGGCTGCTTTACGATCCTCGGGCGTTCTTATTACCGGCTAAACTGGTTCCTGGTCACTGAAATCTACCTCGCGAAGTGGACTCCTAAACCAGTTTAAAAGTCAAGTTTCATGACTGTCTGTACCATTCAAACCTGCAGCTAAATCAGTTTCTGCATAACTGTTTTTCGTTAAAGTGTATTAACGCCGTTTATCGGAACGGGGTCTGACGGTGCGCAACATACCAATTGGATTAACAGGAGTTCTCTAAATAGCGCCCCGACATAAATAGCATTGATGACAGAATAGTAAAATAATTAAGACAGGGTTAAGCATTTATTGTTGTCACGTTTTCACTTTTCAAATAAAAAATGACGATCATGGCAATGTTGACGACGCGGGATCCAACCACGCCATCATCCCCTGAACACGAAGAGCAATAAGATAACAATAATGACAAGCAAGGTTGATCCAGCTACAAGGGCTCCTAAGGTCTTATCAAGTTTCCTGGCAACCGTTTTCCACTCCTGCCTGATCACCTCTCGCTTCAGCATCGAGGACTCGCTGTCGTAATCGTCGTCGAACCTCTGGCAATGAATGCTCAATTTTGACGTCGATTTCACATCGTTCTTCGGATGCAGCGGGAACGAAGCTTCATCTGGTAGCTTGGAGTTTGAATCGTGATTGGCGTTCTCCTTGATGATGGCCGAGCTGAGGTTACTACCTCGCCTGTAGCCGTCCTCGACGTTTCGTTTGTTGCTTCGCGTCTTCTTCACCATGACACTGGCGCGTTTGAAGGATAATGAGACGGATTCGCGGGGAAGGAAGATGCGCTTGAGCCATCTTGGTAAAGGCTCTTCTCCTAGGCGATGGAACATTCGAAGGATCATGACACTTGCTCCGAGGGCTACACAGCTCATTCCCACCATGTAGAGGAAAAACATTCCTGCAAATTGGTAGAGAATGGATGATAATTGTGAAATGTAACTTATTCATCACATTCATCATCATCATCATCATCATCACCACCATCATCATCATAATCATCCTCATCGTCGTCATCATCACCACTGACATCGAATACATAACCATCACCAACAACATTATCATCATTACAATCATCTTCGTCATCATCACCATCACCATCACCACCACTACCACAAACATTGTCATCTGTAATCACCATCAATTTCTTACCATCACCGTCATTATCACTATCATCATCTCCATCGCCCTCATCATCATAATCATCGTAGGCATGTTATTGTCACTTTCGTCATTATCATCACCATCACTATTATTGCCCTCATCGTTATATTCATGTTCTTTTTTCCTCCTCGTCATATTGCTCTTCCATTTCTCATGCAGCAAACTTTTCCCTCCTCTCCTCTCTCTCCATGATCGGACTTCTCATACAGCTCCTCCTCCTTAATTACCGTAACCATTTTCACCTTGACTAACATCTCACCTAGCAGCGGGATCTCGTCCCCGAGCGGTGGCATAAGCTCCCCAATCAACTGCTGGAACAGGATCGACGCAAGAAGATTAGCCACCGAGAAGGAGATCTTCTCGCCGGACTCCGGGGGCACAAGGAACACCAAGGCATTGATGGCTGAGAGCATGATGCAGGGTACGACCATGTTGAAGAGATAGAACTCGTAGCGACGTTCGAGGAAGAGTTCGACGACCACGAAGCTGTAGGGGAAGGGACAGCAGTCGTACTTCTTTGTGTTCCGCTCCACGTGGATCTTCCGAAGATCCCACACGCCGTTGTTAAGAAAGACGTTCTGTGTCGTCAACAAATGAGCAAAAGAATGAGTATCACCAACACTACTAAAGATAATTGGGAGGGCGTTTCATGAAGCTCGCTGCCATAAGCTTGTGACCATAGTGTATGCCATTCAGTCAAAATCAAGGATTTATTTGTGTTAGTCAGCGCTGACATATTGTGGCTGGCGACAAGCTTCGTGAAATACCCTTCCGAACTTTATGGATGATTTGTTGGACATGGTTGAAGGGGTAAAATTGTACAATCGTTTATATGTGTATACCATTTGCCCACCTTAGAAAGCGGAGGAATGCTCAATTGAAGCATCGTAACCTCCCTTCATGTATAAGTTACTGTCCAACAGTTTTTTCTTATCCAGTTATGCGCTATACTAAATAAAATGATATTAAAAAAAACTTGTGACCTGTTTAAATGTGAAAAATTGTATCTGATATGACTATATCATAATAGTCAAATTCAAGTTAAATGATCGTTCCCTTTAATGCCCCAGTCACATAGAAGTCCGGAAGCAACACGATTCAACACGACTCTTTGCTTAGAGAAGAAATAATCGTGTTCAATCGTGTTGCTTCTGTGATTTTATGTGATTGGGGCTTAAAGGCCGACTCACACCTTGCGTTTTTAACCTACGTCAGCCCAGCGTGTTTAGAACACACAGTGTACTCAGATCAGACGGTAGACTGACGTTCGGCTTGCGCTCAAGGAGCATACGCCGACCGTCAGTCCTCCGTATGACCTGCGTCCGGGGAGCGTTTTTATTAAAAAAAAAAAAACGCTGGGCTGACGCAGGTTAAAAACGCAAAGGTGTGAGTCGGCCTTATAATTATAAAATTTGTTGAGAAATCCTACTTTAATACCTGGGTAGCATCGTCTGAATAATTGAGATTGAGAGAGTCGATGGTGTATGCCCACGATCCGAACGTCATCGTGCATGTCTGCACATCAAAGGGGAAGTACCGAACATTGATCTTACACGAGCTGCTGATGACCATTGGTGTGTACCACGTGACCATGCCTTCAGAGGTCACGAGGGCATTAACTGCATCCTCGCTCTGAAAGTCTTTGTCGATGCTGTCAAGAATGTAGGACGGGGTGAAAGCAGTACTGTGGTTCGTTAAGAGCGGTTTTGTACTTCTTCTTTTAAAGGGAACTTCACCCAGACATTGTTGTGCTCTCAGTGGATGGTGAAAGATACAAATATCTAAACTGTGAAAATTTGAGCAAAATCCGACAATCCATTCAAAAGTTATGAATTGTCAAAGTTAAGATTTACATGCCTCATCAGCTCATGGGCTACTTAAATTGGTAACGTACATGGACATAATGGCTGCCCACGAGGAAAAATCTCCATTTACTTTGTACACAAAATTCCACATTTTATTCTCTTTGAAGATATGTAGATAATTATGATAGGTAATATGCTCATACTATGCTTTAAGAAAAAAGTAAAATTGTGTCTACTTTTCTAGAAAAAGAAGAAAGTGTGAAATTCTGTGTACAAAGTTAATGGACAGTTTTCCATGTTTGCATCCATTTTGTGCCTGTAGGTTGCCAATTTAAAGAGCCCATTAAGGATGGAAATCAAAACTTTGAAAATTCATAACTTTTGAATGGATTGTCAGATTTTGCTCTAATTCATATAGTTTGATCATTTATTTTTTATACATCTACTGAGCTAGAGCACATCAATGTCTGGGTAAAGTTCCCCTTTAAAGCCCGACTCACACCTTTGCGTTTTTAGCCTGCGTCGAACGAGCGTCTTTGCTAATTAAATACGCTCCCTTGACCCTGTAGTCCCTCAGTGCACGCTGATCGGTTGGTGGACTAACGTTTGGCTTGCACACAAGGAGCGTGCGCCGAACGGCGGTCCACCGTATAACCTGCGTATCAGTATCCTCTGGAAAAGCGCTATGTAAATTCAAATATTATTATTATTATTAGTAGTAGTAATACTATTTGTGCCTCAAGGAAGGGTTTTAATTTTCAGAAAAGCTCGTTCGACGCAGGCTCAAAACGCAAAGCTGTGAGTCGGCCTTTATAGATTTATAAATTCCTGACGTAATACTTGAAAAACTGATAATCTGCAAGATTGTAGGTATTAATTGCTTTCTCAAAATATGATTTTCAATGGGCAAAGGGTTCAGAGCTGCAAACTCATGCAAAAATAAGTAAAATAAAAACGTAAATAATAATGGCATATTAGTAAATAGAATCAAGTCGTATCAAGTTTTTAGAGGCGGGGTTTCAAATCATCTGAACACTTCCTATATCGCAAAACCTTGCTTTTGTTGTTCGATTTTACACTTAAAAGGTGCAAAAAATCTTTACGAATATGGCTATCATGGGACTCAAACAAAGCATAGATTGCGAAACCGCCCCTTTACCAGCCAAATCACAATATTTAAAAAAAAAAAAGGTCTTTACTAGTGTATACATTTTTGAGTTATTATTACTCGTATTTTCTCGTTGCGATCACGAGAAATAATCCATTATCATTCTCTTCTTCAAAAGACTGTGTTATTTCATTTATATTGGATGGGTCTGTGATTTGGAGTTTGTAATAACTAAATATAGTATGTAAACGGAACTTTTTTTTAAATGAAATCATACTTTGATAAACTCAAATAACTCCTTGTAAAAAAATCCATCACGTTCCGTGTAATAATACAGCGTGGGTGGAATTCATGTCGTATTAGGCCCGAGGCACATAATACTATTGGCTTATTGATGTGATTTCTGAAGAAAACACGATAGAAAACCTTTTTTTTTGACGTTCTGAATACTCTGATTAGAGTAAAATTCATGAAAATGGAATAGTGCAATTTTCTCCTGCTTAGAGGTCCACTATTATGAAAATACAAGTTGATCTGTATTGATGTATTATGCCATTATCAATACCCTTTTCAGTGAAAGAGAGTCCAAATGTGTTTCATATATTTTATAATATTTTTTCTTCATTTTTTATGTTGGCTTTCAAGGGCAGTCACCTGAATTGAAATACCTGCATTGATCTACATATTTTCTTTTGTTATTTACAGAACCAGCTCTGAAACATGAGTTAGAAAGGTAAACAAACTTGACTCTTGTGATGTCACAACATGATTGACATTTGAAAGAAATTTTGAGGGGCGTTCCCAACTAAACCAACATAAAAATGAAGAAAAAATATTATAAAATATATGAAACACATTTGGACTCTCTTTCAGTGAAAAGGGTATTGATAATGGTATAATACAGATCAACTAGTATTTTCATAATAGTACCCCTTTAAGGAGAAACAACGGCCGGGAATCATAGGCAATTTAAGTCGTGAAGTAACGGAGCAGTTCTCGAGCCTCACCACTACACTTTTTTTGCCTAACATTTTTGATAAACTTGTATACGTCGGGCATACATTGACTAAAACGTTGAGGTGAGATGTATTTTGACGTACGTATTTTGACGTCCACGCTAAATGAGCCGACATTCAGACAAAAAAAAATTGAGTTCAAGCAAGAACTGCAAGAAAACGGGTGTTGGAAGAGCATTTCAAACCCTGCAAAAGAAAGGCTAGAACAATATTTTTCAATGTCTACTGATTTTTTAGTTGAATCTATGAATTATTATTAATATATGCATATTAATGTGGGCGGTAACGGAAGGACATTATGGCGTCCTTCCGTTACCGACCTCATTAATATGCATATCTTAATAATGATAATAATATAATAATATAGATTATTTCTTTAGCGCTAAAAACAGAGAGTACCATAGCGTTTTACAATTTAACAGAACAAGAAAAATAAAAACAATTTGATTACTGTGGGAAAAGGTAAGTCTTAAGATGTTGTTTAAACGTACCGGAATTTGAAATTGCCCTTTTTGCAAGAGGGATACTGTTCCAGAATTTTGGAGCAGTTACTGAGAAGCGCTTTTCAGCTGTTTTGAGTCTACACTTTGCTATAACAAGTTTGTGTGTGTCTGATGAAGAGCGGAGGTTTCAAGAGGGTGTATATAGTTCAATAATATTAGAGAGGTATTGTGGTGACATACCGGTATTACTGATTAAGAGATTCAACAAAATGATCAGTAGATATTGAAGAATTTTGTTCTAGCCTTCCTTTTGCAAGGTTTGAAATGTTTTTCCATCACTCGTTTTCTTGCAGTTCTTGCTTGAAATTTGACATTGTTGTCTGAATGTCCTTCCGTTACCGTGGAAATGCCTATGTGTCGACGACTGCGTAACGTTCTTAAAACGTATGCGGGGTATGAACCATATACGGGCATACGTCGTAATATTCCCTGTTTTCCAGAAAAAAAACCTATTGCCTTCCATGACAAGGTTTCCAAAGCGTGTTTTAACGTATGAATAACGTCTTCTTAACGTATTTGACAAATTATTTATACGTCGAGCATAACTTGGCTTAAACTTGTGAAGCTACATACCGTCTACAACTATCGAAAAACAATTGCGGTCTAGTGATAATATTTCACTCGTGTGGGCTTTTTTTTTTGTTAGTTCGTAATTTAGTTCGTACGTTAGTTGCCAAATATTAGTTATATCTTGGCCAATTATTCTATCATGACAATATATTGAAATTTCGTTCGTTCGTTGGCGTACAAGTTGTTGCATGACCTTTCTCATTATTTTCAGAGCTGTGTACAAAAAGCCAACTTGCTCGGCCAGTACGTGAAGGAGCGCATATACTTCTAACGGAGCGCCCTCTCTGTTTGTAATATCACACACTTTTTTGCATCAATGGGAACGGGTTTTACATCATCATACTTTAAACATAAATGGAGATTGAATTGTGAAATATGCCAAGAGGAAATGTCTTTGTTTCCCTCATTTTCTTATGGCCTTTATAATGTTCAGACACATTGGGCCTACATTGGAAATATGTAGGTACGTAACAATTCATTCTTCTTTAACCGACTTGCATAATTTCATTCCGCTCATATTTATAATTACCTGTTTTTTCCGTTATCAGTTTATTAAATTCTCCAGTGATCCACATTCTAAGAGAACTGTATGATGTGCTGTATTCGTTTTTCTATTTTGTTTGGGTTGTCGAATTTACATTTAGTTATTAACTATGGTGTAGAATTTCACAGGTAATGTGTGGTCTATTTTTATTCTATTTTCGAATAGATGCTGTAACATTTTATCGCCTTACCCGGTACTTACTTTTCATAGAGTTTGACATCAGGAAGCCAAATCTTGTATGGTGATATCTCTAGTTGCTCGAGACCTCCATACTCATCTTTGTTCCATCCTAGGAATTTGTCTTCCCATTGCTGAGGGGCAAACATAGCAAAGATAGATTTTATAGTAGTTCTAATATGTGTCAAGGCATTCATTCAAGCGCACTCTTAAAATAATTGGGCAAAGCTTTTGAAAAAAAAACACATTCTGATCCGATAGCAGAAGAATTGCCAAAATTTTACGTAAAACTAAAAATTACCGTGACAATAGAATACCCCCTATCCACGAGCTGCAGCTGACAAGCAAAAAAAAAAAAAAAACACAGAAAAAATGATAAATGAGTCTAATTTACTCTGGGGCCTCAAGCATCAGAATAACAAAAAGAAATAATAAAAGTATCAGATGAAGAAATAAAAAAGAGAATGTGGAGAGGTCGATGAAAAATGGTTTGAAAGAGGTTCATTATGGTGAAGAATAATTGAAGAGAGTTGGCGCACAGCGTGGTCTATATTCATTATAGTCTGATGAAGGCTAACAACAGCTGCCGAAACGTCATTCATACTAGCGTTCTATGTTTGCACATCGTGAGACATCTGATTAACTCTCTTCAACTAAAAAGATGAAGAATGGTATCCTTCAGCAAGAAATTGACCCACATTGTGCTGCACTAAACCCGGGTGAGGTGAATGGATACCAACAGGAATTATTCCTTTAATGCAGAAACGCCTACTTGGCAGCTCTGCCATGACCGGGTAATAATATAAGTTACCATAACAACAGTCAGCAATAGTGTTTTTCATCCAATCAGAGTCATTTTATGAAGCTTGTCGCCAGCGACAATAAGTAAGCGCTGACTATGCAATGAATCCCTGACTCTGATTGGATGAAAAACAGTTGACTGCAATCGAAAACTCCATAATATGGAGGGACGACTCTTGTCTGATATTGAACGTGCTTAGCTGGCGCTCGTCCTATGCAGCCATAATGAAGACTGAATGTTGCCCCCGTTTGAGGCCCTATGTGGAGCTTTTGTTATCATGTTGGCTGCATCTTGCCTCTCTTCAGTGTTTGAAATAAAGTTTGAAATAAACTCACCAGCTTTCTCCATCCGTTGATTGTTATCCGCTGCTCTCTCTCATTCTGTGATCGGGAAATAAATGAAATGATGGCATTTATTGTGAAAATGATTGATATGATATGAATAATTTTATTGGTAAAAGAACAGCACACGAACTTTTTAATATTTTGAATAATGTGTTTATCAAATGAGATCATTTAGAATATGGGTTATGTAGCAAACGTACAACAATCTTAAAACGTGTTATATTGTAGATAATATGAGAGAATAAAGTAAAATCCTTAAAGATCCTTGAAATAACACACATTGAAATAATTTATCATGCTAAAGTTCAATTATGTTTCAGTACCTACATTTTAATTTTGCATTGAGAATACACGAGTTTTTTAAAGAGACAAATCGCTATAAAAAATAATTCAAATATCGTTCCAAATTTTCTCAATGTTGATTTAGAGCCAGACTTTGCTTAGCTAAAAGTGCTTCTTATTTTGATTGTCTAGGCGATTAATTTGCGCTCGTTATGAACATCAATTTACTTTAATAAAATTTGACTTGGTATGCAATTATCCGGTCAGTAATGAGATAAACCAAGCATGACTGATCGCAATCTTAATCAGAATAAATTTCATAAAGTTCGTCATCACGGTCATCGGCAGGGGGCGTGGCCCCCTCTCGACAGACGATGTCCAATTGCTGGACGCGAAACGCAATTAGTCAAAACGGAGCTAAAATGACATTCATCTAACCCTAATTTTACTCATTCCCTCACATATCTCTCTCTGATTCTCTTTCTACTCTCCCTCTCTCTCTCCCAGACAAGATATATTTCCCTCTTCCCTATCTCCCTCTCTCTCTTCCTTCACAGTCATCCACTTTCCTCCGTATCTCCACATCATTATTTCATTCCCATGTAGTAAAATGATTATAAGCCTATGGGTACGTAAGCACAGAGTTCAAAATGTGCATTGATAAACACCAACTCACACCTTTTCAATTTGAGCCTGCGTCCATCCAGCATTTTTGTTTATACGAATACGCTGCTCAGAGGGTGGACTCACGTACGGCTTGCGCTATCGACTTAGGCTAAACCGCAAAAGTGTGAGTCGGGATTCAGGTGGAATTCACATTTTGGCACAATGGTTGAGACCAATAACGTCGATTACCATTCTCTATATACATCCCATCTAAAGATTATTTTAAGACATCTATATGATAGATTAGTCAACGTAATAGGAGTTCGGACCGTTCCCATGGGAAATCACCAAATCCCATTTATATGATAGAGAGGTCAAATACAGATATATAAGGACAACGATAATTTGTGATTTGTGTAATGCGCCGTAAGCTTTGTTGAGTTCAAAATAAAGCAGTCAATGTTTAGACCGTGATCATCCTTTCTAAACTTTTGTTTTGATAAAAACATCAACCATCAAATATCAGCCTATGATGGTGAAAAAAATCGGAGCATGCTTGTGTGTGTTTATATTAAATTTATTTTCTTTTTCAGAAAGTTGGATTACACAGTTGTTTGTTTTTAGAACCCAATAGTCATGCCTTCTATAATGTTTCATCAAGTTTATAGAAGGAATCTAAAAGAAGCGTATACACCCCAGAGATGCCAGGTGCTCCGGAACATGCGCGAAGAAAAAAAAAGTGAATACAGCAACAATTACTAAACAAACGAGATAAAACCTGACCGTAATAACCATCATACTCTCAGCCATTCATACAATTGTCGAGTGCTTGACGAGAAAAAGATGAAAAAGCAAAAAATCATTCGATTGATATATCCACCAAATGGACCGCAGAAGGCTGGGTAATCTTGAAAAAAAAATGCATTTACAAAGAATTGGTGTCGAAACGGAAAGCCAAGGCTTGAAGAGCAATACATGAATAAAAGGATGAACAAAATGATGAAGGAATACAAATTACGAAGATGACATAATAATATAAATAAACAAGATGTTTCACCACAGATATTTCTTCGAAGACGAAAAGCGCAGTCAAGAAAAATGTGATGGGGTCGCCCCCCCCCTCTACCGGCCAACAATAGACGCGTGCCCTTTTCCCTCCTATATATTAATTTAAGGTGAAAGGAGTCGCCCCCCTCTAGCTGCCGACAAAAGAAACGTGCCCTTTTTCATCCTATACATTAATTTAAG
>BQKZ01004358.1:16876-35342 GCA_036244855.1 Temnopleurus reevesii | reverse complement strand
GGGATGAAATGAAAGAGGGAGAAAATGAGAGAGAGAGAGAGAGGGAGAGAAAGAGAGAGAGAGGGAGAGAGAGAGAGAGAGAGAGAGAGATAGAGAGGGTGGAGGAGGTTAGAAAGGGGGCCCCGCAAATAAATAAATTCATATTTGTATGATTTAGGAGTGAATTACTACACTGATGTAATTTTCTTCTGCTTTGGTAAAAGGGTATTACCTCGAACAATCTTCAATACGTCACAATGAAACATGCGATAGATTCATTTTTGGTCAATTTCACTATGCTGAATATAGCGAACAACAATCCTTAGAATTAAAAATGACAAATTACAAACTATCGGCCAACTTGCTATTCTCATATATTTCGCAATGCATGGTTGGCATGGTTGGTCTGAATTTTATTGTAAATATGCCAACAAAAGACCATCGTAAAATCAAAGAAAACATAGTATCTCTCGTTTATTATGATAAAATCCATGACCTGATTAAAATCCTATTCATCATACTTCATCATAATTCATCACCACCAGGCATAATGAGCATAAGCTCATAATATTAACATTTATACTTGAATGATAAACAGGGCGTGTTTATTGAAGCACGACTATAGCCGTGTCGGGAAAACTCATACCCCTCGAGATTCATAAATATTTTTGTAATAACATTTAAATATCCTCTTTCCCAGGCCAAGGTGACCACCTCATTTATCAAAGCATGAATTAGTAATAATGTATTCCCAAGGGTATGTTGACAGAAAGGCTATGATTCTACGAAACTTCATCAATTGCATCTTGCCATCATGTACTCCATACATTTTTATGATGATTAGTTAAAAAGTCAAATTAATTTTGTAGATCCTTGAAGTGCTGTTGTGGGGGCACAATGTTTTCAAATCTTATAAACGACATCGAAACATGCAATCACTGAATTATTCCCATGTTTTGAGGATAACAGGATAATATAATTGTTATGATCTTATCATAACTATTTGTTCTTCAAAATGTTATAGTTGTATGATATTTGCAACTCTTTTTCTATATTTTCTATCTTGAATTTTATGAGTCGATTCGTCTAATTTTTTCATTGGAAAAGGGTAATTTATAAACGCCTAAATCATGTAATTGATCATTTTAGTGATGAAACGCTTGTTTTATGACCGATAAATTCAAATCCAATTATGAATGATTCTAGATCAGATCAGAGGAACTCTTGCCCCAATTATTAACAGATCAGTTTCGATTCCAACTCGGTCGTAAATAATAATTTGATAGAAATGAGGTAATCATAAATACAGGAATCACTGTCGTTTAACCCAGTTTACGCCATGTCCTAAACAACGCTGATTTGCGACGTCACATTTCTTTTTTTTAAGAATACCGCGTTTATTATGGGTGTATATACTTTCTGAAGAAAGGTGTCTAACTTTGACTTGAGTTTCATTATTGCAAAATCAGTGTGCTAAATCGAACACCAATTCGGACTTGTCTCTATCCCATAAAGCTCACCGTATCATGTGGCGTTCTTGGAACACTTGACTTCCGGAATATATACAACATGATGGCCTTTACCTTTGCGACATTTAGGAGATAATTCATTCGTATCAGGGGATAGGAGTATTCATATGAGCTAAAAGCCTTCTATTTGGGATAGAGACATTTGCTCAAATTAGTCAATCAGATCGACCCGTGCTTAATTTAAGGAGAATTGTAATTATAATTTGTATTGGAAGGGGAGATCGAATTCAAAATGGATTTTTGAAAAGCGGAATGTGTGATATCGGTTTTGCAAGGGTATATCGCTGATATAGGTTGTACGTGATAAGAAAAATCCCTTTTTTTTTTTTTAAGAAAAGCATTATAGAATATATTTAATTAAAATGATATGAATATTTGGACTACATTTCATTACATTTTAGTGCTAAATTACAGAAACGGGTATTCATTGCTGAATTTCCTGGGTTGGCACATTATACCAACAAGTCAGCGATGAGTTGCATCGTATATAATGAAACATTCCTCCTTGTGATTCGTAGAATCTAGTCACATAAGAAAGCAATTCATTCATCAGTTTATTCCATATTCCCCCGAGCTGGGTCAGAATAGTGTAAGCGTGTATTAACTTTTATCAAAATGTCTTCTCTCTCTATTGATGGTCTAGTTTTCTATAAACCATGTCACGTATCGCCTATTTATTCCGAATTGCATGGAAATTGGCTAGCATGCATATGTACGTCACTGCACAAAATACACCTGTAATTGTGCAGGTATAAAGCCTGCGTCATACCTTTGCGTTTTTAGCCTGCGTCGGCATAGCGTTTTTGGAAATTAAAAGCGTTCCCTTTACGCACGAAGACGCAGGTCATGCGGTGGACTGACGCTCGTCGTACGCTCGTTGAGCGCAAGCTGAACGTCAGTCTACCGTCTGATCTGCGTATGCTTTCTGTCAAGTGACGCTAGACAGACGCAGGCTAAAAACGCAAAAGTGTGATGCAAGCTTAAGAGCGATCTGAATATCTTGGTGATTCGTGCTCTCTAAAATTCAAGGGAAATCAGAGTCGTCGATTGCATTTCATTTTAAGTGTCAAAATCGAATTGCATTTCTTTACACTATACGGATCACACATTTGCAATGATAACAAACTTAATGCTCTCTTAAAACGTTGGACAAAAGCTTTATCCAACACTGGGCAACATACTGTCCACACAAATATTTGTTGATTTATGTCCAATTGATGTTTCAATTAGGCATTCCCACCATTTTCAACAAAATTTGAACATGTACTCACGAATATTTCGTGTTGCCCAGTGTTGATTTAACTGTTATAGGGAGCGTATATCGAATGTTATATGCGCTTGGCATTAATTGCATATGAACATGATGAAAGCTAATGCTTGAATGAGCATTGAGGGTAAAAAAAAATAAATACTGTCGGCGACCGACCGATTTGTAGCCTGTTCGGTTGCTAATGGAACCCCGGGATCACTCAGCGACTGCCGAATAGGCTGTAGTGCTAAATTGTCGCAAATACCTGAATACGGACGGGGACCTACTAGGCATGCTAGGTCGACCTACTTGTTCAGACACTAGTCTATTTTGATCGGTCACCCACCGGTCACCAACTAGTCATTCGCGGTTAATCCGCTTTTCATCAAGTGGTAACTCCTTGACAACATTGGATCTATAGCAGCTTTGGCTTTAGGACATAAATCGACCGACGTCAACCATGGGATTAGATCAGTGCCTTAAAGGCAACCAACCTCTTTAAGCCCCGGTCACATAGGACCCCGGAAGCAACACGATTCACCCCGACTCTTTGTTAATTCACAGTTAACTGCCTCAGAACAACGNATGCATATGTACGTCACTGCACACCTGTAATTGTGCAGGTATAAAGCCTGCGTCACATCTTTGCGCTTTTAGCCTGCGTCGGCCCAGCGTTTTATGGAAATTAAAAACGCTCCCTTGATGCACGAAGACGCAGTTCATGCGGTAGACTGACGCTCGTCGTACGCTCATTAAGCGCAAGCCGAAAGTTAGTTTATCGTCTGTTCTGCGGATGCTGTTCGTCAAGTGAGCGTTTTTTAATTTCCAAAATCGCTAGGCCGACGCAGGCTAAAAGCGCAAGGGTGTGACGCAGGCTTAAGAGCGAACTGAATAGCTTGGTGATACGTGTTCTTTCAAATTCAAGGGAAATCATAGCCGTCGATTGCATAATTTCTATACACACTTCAGGTCACACATTTGCAATAATAAAAAAATGTATACACTCATACAACCACCTTGGATAAAAGTTTCATCCAACACTAGGCAACAAACTAGCGACATTCTGCTACTTTAAACAAAAATAATTGTAATAATGGTTGAATTTTGCATTTCCAACATTTATAACAAAATTTAGAATTATTCTGACGAATACTATAATGTTGAGAAAATATTGCCGCGTGTTTGGAAACAAATTTGCCAAACGTTTTTTAAGAGTCTACATGGCGTATATGAAATCTGGAATATACTCCCAGTGTGCAGAAATGCCAAAAGAAACGCTTAATTGGCGTTGAATTCTTTCAGCGTGTACTTGACGCACACCTTGGCGACAGACAAGCATCTTCCTTGTTAATTTCTGTTCCCAGGGAGCGTATATCGAACTTTATATACACTGGACATGAATTGGTTTTACATACTTATGCATGAATGAGCATTGATGTAAAAAGAGAAGAAAATATCGTCGGCTACCGAGCGATTTTTGTGTGTGGAATTTAGGCATCAATCAGAGACTGCCGAGCAGACTGTAGAGCTAAATAATGACTGTGACGGGCGAAGACCTAATAAAGGCCTATTTGTTCAGACACTGGTTTATCTTTTTTTACTCATCAGTCACCCATCGGTCACTAACCAGTCATCTGCCGTTAATCCGCTTGTCATAAATTGGTAACTCCTTGACAACATTGGATCTATAGCAGTTTTGGTTTTGGGGCATAAACCGACCGACGGCAACCAGGGGATTAGATCAGTACCTTGAAGGAAACCGACCTATTTAAGCCCCGGTCACATATGGCCCCGGAAGCAACACGATTCATCCCGACTCTTTGTTAATTCACAGTTAACTGCCTCAGATCAACGAGTCGGGGTGAATCGTGTTGCTTCTGTGGTCCTATGTGACCGGGACTTAATATCGAGAATGCTTTGGTCAGCGAGGATTATCTCAACTTCACGCCAAACATTTATCGCGACAGACAGATGTCCTATAAAGCAACAAAGCCTGAGCAGATACCGATTGGTGTCCGGGCAACATTAGCGCAAAAAAGACATAGAAACAGTCACTTGTCGGCCGCCGAGCATGCTGTTTTCTTGATTTGTGCCCGAAACCTTCTTTTCAAGATTGCTTTGAAATTGGAGTAACACGCATGCACGTCATCACATCTCAGCACGATCGGAATGAATGAAGCTTACAAGGTGACGTGTGCCTTACCAAATGAAAATGTGAAATGCCGTCTTAACATTTTTCATATTTCTTTTAATCTATCTGCCATACGGTATTATATTCTGGGTATCAATGGACTAAAAGATCTGTGAAACGAAACTGTTCTTGAGAATGGAATTAGTGTGTTTGCAAAATTGCTCGGAATATTAACAAAACAGAACAGACGCGATTAATCTTTGCACGAATTAGATTTTTATATACGGTATGGTACAGATAACCGAGTGCTTCATTGTGTCCTCGTCTTCCCCATCCCTCCTGCCTTCAAAAAGGTTAGGTCTTTATCTTTTTAATAATGCTCTGATTGGCTCTCATTTAGACGTTCTTGTCATTAGTATGAAAGTGATCCAATACTAATTTGGGATTAATTTGTATATCCCCTGGCGCAAGTTGCTCTACCGTTAGACTATATAGCAGAGAGCTGTCATGTTTAACCTCAGTAAATCATGGGTCAATTAAAGTCAGTCGCATCTGAGGCAGAAATGAAAGACGTTTATGATTTACATTGCCTGGATTTATGGTGATGATACCCAACGTCCGCCAAATATCAAAATAAATCGGCCCATAACTCTAAGTTGACCAAAATTAAATTAGCGCTGTCAAGGAGGTTCCTATCTCTATCTATACTTGTCGCTGCCCACTCTCTGTATATGGTTATTTATTTATTCCATCGCTACATTTTAACCGCTGAATTCATCTCATCTTTTGTGAAACCTCATTTAGCTACTTCTTGTTCTGTTTTCATTTCATTTTCTCTCCATATCTTCTTCTTTCCCTTCTCAAACTGGCGCAACTTATTTTTTGTCAAATGGACTTGACACTATAGTCTCTGCCCTATTTTGTTGTTCGTATGCTATACCCTTCTACTGAATTTAACAGTTATCATGGTTATCAACCATCATATTGCATGATAATATCATTCGATAGACCGTTTAATGATTAAATGACAAGAATGCACGTCTTTTTCACGATAAATGTATGAATTAGGTTAAAAGTCTAAAAGCAAATATTCGTGTCAAATAATTTTGAAAGGATTTTGAATTCTACATACTGTAAAATGGTGTAAAATAATGTTGTAATTTTGAATGGTTGATGTAATAATAGTGGACGTACAGCCAGAGGAGTCACTATTCCAACATAGAAATGACTTCACATTAAGCAGAAATGACGTCAGTTTTGTAAGCGTTGATCTTGTTTAATTCCTTTGTCACTAAAGTAGACCATCGTGTAATTGCAAAAATATGTTTTAAGGCTGACTCACCCCTTTGCGTTTTTAGCCTGCGTCGGCCCAACTTGAAAATTAAAATCGCTCCCTGAACGCACAAAGACGGGGTTCATACGGTGGACTGACTTTCGGCGTACGCCAGTCCACCGTCTGATCAGCGTATAATGTGCGCTCGGGGAGCATTTTTAATTTTCAAGAAAAAAAAATACAAATCTTGGCCGATGCAAGGTAAAAACGCGAAGGTGTGAGTCAGTCTCAACACAGTAAAGTTGAAAGTATAGATGGCATTTACATAGACTTTGCTATCCTTCGTTGAGCAGTTGAATTTATTGTATACTAGACTGAATTACTAAGAAATACTTAAATACATTGTTTAAAAATCATGAAATTAAAAAACAATCATAAATCATTTGAATCTAAAATATTTATACTTACAAAGCTGATGACCTGAGCGATGAGTATTCTAAAGTAGACCTGAATTGATTGTGATACATTGCCGACTGGTCTTAGAGCTGTGGACCCGTAGCCCGAGAGAAGCTCTGTGGAAAGTTCCTTCTGAAAAGAATGGACTCGTCTACCATTCGTTCCTGAAATTAAGAAGAAATTATGAGAGGTAAGAAAGGATGGAAACAAACAGATTGAAGCGCTGCGCCGTGGTGTAGTTGTTCTGACTCTCGCCTCTCAACTAGAGGGTCGGTGGTTCGAATCTTTCCCATGGCGTTAATTTCCTTCAGCAAGAAATTTATCCACATTGTGCTGCACTCGACGTAGGTGTTTAAATGGGTCCCTGGTAGGATATCATTATGATATTGTATTTTTATGTTCTTCATTCTATGTCAAATATCATTTCATACCGGAAATAAATAGATAGATGAAATGTAAATAAATATGAATATAAATATATATAAATGTATAAAGATTGTCGTCGCCTCTGTTACATAGGCTGATATTGTTGAAGCTCCCAAGAAAGTAAAGGAAACGCACGAAATGGGGTTGATGTTGTTTTAAATCCTTTATCAGGGTAATAATATTGTTAGATAGCTCAGGGCCGTATGGGAAAAAAATCATATAAGAAATAATAGTTATTATAATAATAATGACAATGATAATATTGATGATAATGATAGTAATATAAATGATGATTACAAAGGTAAAAATTCTTTGATACATCGATTGTGTATGATTTTTATAATTTAAACACGCTGTTAGATAAACGAAATATGATAATCAACATAATCCGCTCTTTTTGATCGACATTACTCTTAATCATCCTCTCCAAGACTTCAGTATATGGATTCCATTAATATCAGAAGTCAATAAATCTGCCTGATTTTCATTTTAGTTGTAGTCAGTGAGACAAATAAATATCTACGCACATTTGTAATAGATTGTGACAAGCGGGGTTACAGGAAAAAAATGTTGCTCCGATTAATTTCTCACATTCTATGTAAGGCAGTTTGAAAAATAAGTACATGATTATGCTGTAGCTAATTCCTTCGTTCTGTTATCTTTGAAATACTACAACATGATCACGCTGAGTTTTCTTTTCAGCTCATTAAATCATGATTGAATGAAAGTGTTATGCGGCCATCTTAGATCTTTTGAATTGTTTTTTTTTTTATACAGTAAGCTTTTAACTAGTATAATGAATTTTCTTTGGTATTGTGGTGCGTTTTTTTATCATCAAAGATATTGTTGTTAATTTCATGCTTCCGTTCATTTTTTCTAAGCATTCATCACAAAGTCAATTGTGTAGAGCTTAATTATTAGTATTATTATTTATTGCTCTCATAAAAGGTTAGAAACCGGATAAGTTGATAAAATGTTCGTAATTAAAGCGATAGACCAGTTTTGGGAGGAGGGCGCTTCAGATATTTAACTAGTTTGCGAGCTGCAGTAGAATTATTACCATAATGCAGTTTTTCAATTGTAAATTAGAGCAAAATAAAAAATCATGCTGTGGTCGTAACATACTTCACGTACAAAATGAACGCGAACTCACACACCGCAGACAATACCACCGATCGCACCGCCCATTTCAGGCCGACGCTCCCCCGTGCAAAAGCACTTTGCAATGCACCGTAGGAATAATGGCTGTTTGACGTGTTCGACGTAAAATACACATAATACGAGCAAAAATGTACTTCTAATATCATACACACACTTGTGATTACAGCAGCTCGTTTAACATCACTTTCTGCATTCCGGTCATTACGAATCTATGGCCGGTATTCCGATAGCGAGGTTTAAGTTAACCATGGTCTAAATCTGTGGTTTAAGTATGGGTAGCCAAAAGTACCAAACCTTCATTCACAATGAATAATTGTTATGTTAACTACTCTCTTTTCCCATACTCTAATAATGAAGAAAACTATTCAGGTTTTCATTCCGAGACAGTTTTAAATGATATGAGTTCCATATGTGTTGGTAAATTAAACATCGACTGTTATAGATTCAAGCCTCTTTTGGCTTTCCATACTTAAACCACAAGTTTAGACCAGGGTTAACCTAAACCTCGCTATCGGAATACGGGCCTATACCTTTAAGTACAGTCTAAATTGCATCACACTTTGTACGCAAGATTGAGTTACGGATACGTGTCGGGTCATTAATGGAACATTAATTGAACCGTTAAGATGCCCTTTAAATCTTAGCCAATTATAGCGGGTCGTGTAGGCGTGCTGGGCAATTAAGAGGGACATTTTCGCTGCATAACGTAATATTTTGTGTTACTTAATTTTTGTGTTCTTTTCCATAAAATTCGTATACTTCGAGAACGTATATTAGGAACGTTTTTTTACACGAAAGTATTTCTGCACAGATTCTAGGACGAAGAAGATAAACTCAACCAAACGGCGATCGTTTTAATGATAGTTTTTATTCGAGTCCCCCTTATTCGATTGATCGACCATTTTAATGTAACAGATGACGTAATCCGATAAACTATATAGCTAAAATACTAGAATAAAGTGGTGATTGCAGTTGTATAAACTCAATAATGTCGCAAATGTATGAGATTATAATGATCCTATGAATTGCTATGATTTTTTTCGCATTGTCTGACCAATGTTTACACAATACATTTTATCTTTGATAATATGTAATACACACATAATTTTTAAGCATATTGTGTACTCTTGCTCATTAATATTTCAATCGCTGTAAGATCTTCTTCCTGTTCTGTAATGGAATTTTCCCTTTGCGATGGAAGAAATATATATTCCATAACTATTTTGTCATTCCTCCCAAGTATACGATAAGATATGATTATCCCTAGATCCATCACGACAGGGGCTTTGACAAGATGCATGAATTATTAATGATTATGATTTTTGTGGATTTCACGCGTCATATCACTGAAATTGAATGACCCACCTAAACAAGAATAATTATTTTCACCGAGATTTGTCGACGAGCGCACGCATGTTAATGCTATATGGTAGATTAAAGTATGACACGTGTTTTGGACGCCATTTTTGTTCCAATCAGTATACAACTTCTAATACTTCTTCTAATAGAGTATCTTATCTTAGAAAAACCAGCCGCCATCAATCTAATAATCTACCATTTACGCATGACCAGTGCTTGATTAGGAAATATAATTATATTTCCATTTTCAATGAATCTGTATGCATACTGTGTATCTTTGTTTGTTACACTCTCTAAAAGAGTCTACCCAAAAATAATATTTCTTCAAAAGGAGCAGAAAAATTAAATAAACAGAACAACATGAACAAAGAAAGTTTGAGAGAAATTGGACAACTAATAAGAAAGTTATAATTGTTTATATATTTAGACTAATTGGCAACTGATGACGTCATAGGTGCACAACTGACCATTTATTACATTCATGTCAATGTCATAAAATGTTGTTTTATTCCCCAAAATATTATTTTCCTCAAAACTTTAACCGTGGGATATCTTTATGGTTTGGTATGTAGATCCACTATTTGCATGTTAACATCCATACAAACTTGGCAATGTTCTGTAAAAAAAATATAAATTTTGCACCATATTTATAATGAAAACTTTGGTTAGTTGTGCACCCATGATGTCATCAAATTGGCAACATCTCTGGAAAATTCCACTGATTTGCCCATTTTTACAAATCTTTAAAAATTCGTAACTTTTTTTTATTACTTGTCCGATTTTCTTCAAACTTTTTTTGTTTTACTCACAATTTTTTTTCTGCTTCTGTTGAAAAATTATTATTTTTGGGTAGACTCTTTATTTAAGCTTTTTGTCATATTTCATTCGTTTTGCGAGCAGAATGTGACCACGGTGCACAGTTAGGACTGATTTACACCTTTGCGTCTCTAGCACAAAGATGCGGGTCATACGGTGGACTAGCCTTCGGCGTAAGCTCCTTGAGCGTAAGAGGAACTTCAGTCCAGCGTCTGATTCGCGTACATTGTGCTATCGGGGAGCGTTTTTAATGATTAAAAAAAACGCTGGGTCAATGCAGGCAGAAATGCAAAAGGTATGATTAGTCTGCGTCGGTCAAGCATTTTTTTAAACTAAAAACGCTAGCCCAACGCACAAAGACGCGGATCAGACGGTTGACTGGCGTTCGGCTGACCATTCTTACGTTCAACGGGATACAACCACAACGTCAGTCTAGTATCTTATTTGCGTATAAAGAACGTTCTTAACTTTCAAAAAACGCTTGACCGATGCAAGATAAAAACGCAAAGGTGTGAGTCAACCTTAAGTATACAGATAATGATGAAATCAGAAAAAAATCCTATGAATGCTCTTTACATTATGATTCAGGCTAAAACGGCCCCAATGGGCTTGACTCTCTGGCATTAGATGAATGTTCTGTCAGTGGATGAATACACATTTATGTCTCCCTCGTCATCAGATCTAAATTACTCTCCAAGGCCCACTTGATTCATATGACTCCGAATTGCGGTAAAGGCCGTCTCACACATTTGCGTTTTTTGGCCTGCGTCGGCCAAGCGTTTTTTTTAATAAAAAACTTTCACTGAGCGCACATATACGCAGATCATACGGTGAACTGACAGACGGCGTACTCTCATTGAGCGCAAGCCAAACGTTAGTCCGTCGTCTGATCCTCGTATACAGTGCGCTCGGGACCGGTTTTAATCATTAAAAAAATTACTGGGCCGATGCAGGCCGAAAACACAAACTTGTGAGTCTGCCTTAAATTGAACATCAATGTGAATGACCTTTATGTTGTAGAGTCTCGATAAAACCATGGATATATCAGCTCATGATAAAACGTATAGGGCGGAAGAAACAAAGAGAGCAAGGACCTCTTGTGAGAAAATTGTTCTTAAAGCATAGCCAAAAACCCTCGCACGGAGCCTTAGTAGGACGTACGGACCCAAAGTCGATCATGAACGAGTCTTTCATTTGCTCTTAAATCAGCTGGTAATCCACATGCTATCGGATACAGTTATTTGGGGTTAATTTTATGCACTTAAGCAATATACAAATTATATTTGACATCATATACCCTTTAAATCAACGAATGGGACATGCTTAAAACGCACACACGAATAATTTCGTCAAATGTCAGATCAGAACTTATCCAGATAAGAAAATGGGCCAATATTCTGCAATCAAACGAATTTTGATGTGAAACCTTTTAATTTGTTTAATTTATTTCTATTTTTATCTTTGTATAAATCTATTCGGTCATTTACTCATTCATCATTTATTTATGCATAACGATCTACTTATTTATTTATCAAATCATTAATTTATTAGTTTTCATTCATTTGTAAATCTATTCATCTTCTATTGATTAATTTATACATTTTGATCTAGTCATTCATCTATTCATTTGATCATTCCTTTGTTTATTTACGCATACCTATCTATTCATCCATTTACTTAATTGTTTCTTTTTACTTGCCAAACCATCCCTTCCCATTATGAGCTCCAATTAGGACGTGTAGGAATGGAAACTTGTTTGTTTGTGTCTTCTGTTTCAATTATATCACTATTTCAAATTTGTTTATCAATCCATCGGCTGCCCTTTTTGCAGCCGGTATTGATCAATCTTTGATCAGCCCCAGTATATGAATGGTATCGTGCAATTCCTAGATTGAGGAATGGGAATACAATATCTCATTATACATTACTGCCGATCTACTCGTACGGAGTACTCGTTTGACCCACGCCTGGTGAGGTTGTTTGACCGTTTCAAATTTAAAGAATGGCACTCTATTGGCAATATGGGAATAGAAAATGACCGTCACGAAATGGGGTTTATGTATATGATGTACTTGAAGCTCAAATAAGAGGACGGGTTAAATGGCGCGTAGAGATATGCACAAAATTACCACGAAGACCTCTTATATCGTCTGCTAAGGCCCACTTCAAATGGTATTGCAAAATGAATTCGGCGTCGTGTTTTATTATTTCTTGGTCCTCCCAACGGGGGCCCGACCAGGGGTTGAACACAAATGTCATTAGGATGGACTTCTCGCATTTGATGTCCATACCGCTTGCATATTGTAAAATATTTCCCTTGTATTTCCGTAGACTGTCTTTTCTTGGATCAAGGTAAATGTATTTTCCACAACCATGAGAATTGGGGTCGCAGCGATTATCAATTGGTGGAAAATGCACTTCATGAAACGCCTTCCAGATCAGTTATGAGTTCCTCATTTACTAGAAGATTTTGTCCTAACGTGTTTACAAAATGATTATTGTTATATCCTAGATTATGATATCATACCCTACATGACTCGCAGGATATTCAACTATAGCGCAGCTTTGCCACATGGAAAGCCATACACGGATAAGAGCTTCAAAAGAAGTGCTCATTTATACGCATTTTAATTGCTATTTCAAGTATCTTCATCTATGCTATTCATATACATGCTTTTAAACCGGATATGACAAAAAGAACAATATTTGATCTTGAAAATTCCTACAATGGATAATATAGGTACACTATACTACAAATCGGACGAACCCGAGAATGACTCAACAATACTACGCCAGGCTTTCCTGTCAGACATGATAGTTGGTATCTTCAGTTCAAATTCAGTTCAAGTACCTTTATTCAAGTTCATAAAAAAACCGATACATAAACAACATAAGTACAATACAATACATATATACGTATATATACATATATCTGACGCAACATGGTCTCCTTCCTCTTGTTAGATATATATCAACACTCTTAGTTTAAACAGAACCATTATGTTAATGGTATAGATTCGTAATGACCGGGATGCAGAAAGTTATGTTAAACGAGCTGATGTATTCACAAGTTGCTTTTCATGCCTAGATATATCTGTGTAGGATATTAGGAGTACATTTTTGCTCATATTCTGTGTATTTTACGTCGAACACGTAAATCGGCCATTATTCCTACGGTGTGCTAAGTGCTTTTGCACGGGGAAGCGTCGGCCTGAAATGGGTCGGTGGTATTGTCTGCGGTGTGTGAGTTCGCGTTCATTTTGCACGTGAAGCATATTGAGTATTGGGGCTTTCACACTGCGCGTATTCGTCGATTACGTACAGTTACGTACAGTTGCGTACAGATACGGAGAGATACGCAACTGTACGCAACAATGCGCGATTTATCCGCAACTGTAAGCAAGTCTCCGTAAAGTAACGCAAAACGGGTCCGCGAGAGTACGCAAAAAAAATAAAGCATCTGCGGAGAGCAAAAGTCCGCATCTGTAAGCAACTGTACGCCAANCGGACGAACCCGAGAATGACTCAACAATACTACGCCAGGCTTTCCTGTCAGACATGATAGTTGGTATCTTCAGTTCAAGTTCAGTTCAAGTACCTTTATTCAAGTGCAAAAACGATACATAAACGATACATAAACAAGTACAATGAAATACATGTATACGTATATATACATATATCTCGCGCGACATGGTCTCCTTCCTCTTGTTAAATATATATCAACACTCTTAGTTTAAACAGAACCATTATGTTAATGGTATAGATTCGTAATGACCGGGATGCAGAAAGTGATGTTAAACGAGCTGATGTATTCAGAAGTTGTTTTTCATGCCTAAATATATCTGTGTGGGATATTAGGAGTACATTTTTGCTCATATTCTATGTATTTTACGTCGAACACGTCAATCAGCCATTATTCCTACGGTGTGCTAAGTGCTTTTGCACGGGGAGGCATCAGCCTGAAATGGGCGGAGCGATCGGTGGTATTGTCTGCGGTGTGTGAGTTCGCGTTCATTTTGTACGTGAAGCATATTGTGTAAGGGAGAATGACCGCAGCATTATTTTTTGCGATAATTAAGCCATTTCTATGTCGATTTCATTCAAACTAACTAATTTACTATTGAAAAACTGCATTATTGTCATAATTTTACTGCAGCTCGCAAACTAGTCAAATATCTGAAGCGCCCTCCTCCCAAATCTGGTCTATCGCTTTAATGTTTCTGACTGGAGTACTCCATTATAATCTTATGATTTGAATTATCTATATTGTACTTATTTCACGTTTGTATATTGTATTCTTTTACATTGATTTTCCGTGTTGTACCAGTTGCTGTTTACTTTACCATGTTTACGGAAAGTAAAACCAACCACCCAACCATAATAGTCGTTTGTATGCAGCCTATATGTGCGTGTTTTATCATGCGCATACATATCATATTTCTCTTTTCTTTACAGGAATTACAGCTATTAACAAACAGAACGCCGCTTGGTCACAAAAGAGGGGAAACCCCAAATACTTTATTCTTAATCAATAAAATAAAACAATATTATGGATTATCGCTTATCTCCAACATTAGGCTTACAGTTGAGATATATCGAGACTTGTCTCTTCCAAAACATTATCTTAGATGAACTATAACGTTAAAATAAAAAATCTAAGATGAATTACGATATCAAACCAAATTAATAGCCTATATGAGCAATACTTTTAGGATACCGACTTTGATAGATGCGTATGAATATTCAAAATTCTCTGCTGATCAAGACTTTTCCGACCACCAATCAATCATATTAAGATTAGTCTGAATTAATTGAAAAATCTTCATAGTTTTCATGAGAATATGGCTTGTTTGGATTATCCATTTCAACCCCCTTTTCTAATAGATTTTACAAATAACATTATCTTTAAAACGAATGTGGTGCACAAATGTGTGCACAATATGTCGATACCAATATTTGGAAGAAAAATAAATTGATACTGCCCATATCAGTTGACAAGAACCTCACTTAAAACCATATACTTGATTAAGACCGGTTCACATCTTTCCGTTTTAGCCTGCGTCGGCCCAGCGTTTACGCTCCTCGAACGCACAGTATACCATGATAAGACGGTGGACCGATGCTTGAGATCAAGAGGCGTACCCCGAACATCAGTAAATTGTATGACCTGTGTATTTATGTGTGAAGGGATTGTATTTAATTGTCAAAAAGGAAACGCTTAGCTCACCCAGGCTTAAAACACAAAGGTGTGAATCGGCCTATAGATAATACTATCAAGTGATAATGCACTCACATGTCGGATATAGTTCAAACATACACAGTGCTGTAGGGTGATGGAGAGCGATCTATATGAGATTTCTCTAGAGGCTTGACCTTCCTAACATGGCATCAGCAATGTGACAAATATCTTCTTCACCGGTGTTATTATTTTGACCTTTTCTTTCCATGCTTTCAATAAATTTGTGACGACGCGTTTCTCCATAACACTTTGTACAATTTATCAAACGGTGGATCGATGTCTCCGAAATGATTGGCTTGACCGTGTCAGCTTTCCAAATTATAGAGCATGCCTGAGGAATCTAAAAATGTCATCCTTATCTTGAAGACTCATTCACACCTTTGCTTTTCCAGCCAACGTCTAAATTGTGTCCATGACATTTGAAGGAAGATCCATGAAAATACAATATTAATTCAACGCCAACGATAGTCAAGCCGCGTTTGGTTATTTTTCAATGGCATTTGAATAATTTGGTTGTTTTAAATTGCAGAAGTATAACTTTTGCACGAACTTGCGGCAGAATAGCTTAAGCTGATGCAAATGAAATGAAATTAAATTAAACTTATTCAAGAAATATTGAGCATGCCCAATTTCTAATTCTACAGCTTGCCAGATTTTGAACAGGGTCTATTATGGAATTAAAATCATGGACCCATATCAACTCGTATTTATTCCTTCGCAACCGGGTTTGACCAGTTTGAACCTTTTTCAATAACCGTTCACGAACGGTACGGTTCGATGCGGTGCTGTTACGGTCCATACCAGGTCAAATATGGTACAAATTCGGTGTGATGTGACTGCGTCATCTACCCTTCTGATTGAAGATGAAACTATCCAGTGGTTTTAATATGAGAGGAATAGCACACTCACGAAGATGATATCATGGATCAAAAATACACAGCTTTATCACCTCAGGCTCGTACGACTTGCACTTAACATTATATCTCTGATTAGATACAGGTTATAGAGAAAGCATTTATCAAAGTCAAAGTGAGCCTCCATGCATCGTTGAGCTGGTCATGATGGGTTTTTTTTTATCTCGACTGGGGAGGCAATGGCACAATGCAAATATACAGAGGCTCAAAGTGAAATAAAGAAAATAGATTCTTAAAGAGCTGATATCCATTGTGAGTGTTAACTAATGGAAACTGTATCACATATGTTGCTACCACACTTAGGCGTTTCGTCATACACTGAACATTTTTTTTAAACTTTGGATAATATCTCGGCGCATGCGCAGCGTATTCAAAACGGTATGGACGAACGCATATCGTATTCATAACGTATTTCGCATTTTGCATACGATATTGAGAGGTTGAAACATCCAAACAAACCACCATGCAAACGTCAACGAAAAAGGGTTGTATCTTTTTATTCCACCGACGAGCTGACAAGATAGCTATTACCTCCCGTTTTATCCTCTTCGCCAATGCAGGGGGAGGGGCGCATAAATTGTATGGGTTAACGTGCACTCAATATCTGTTTATGCGCGAATAACGTTTGAAAGCATTGGTTCATGGATATGATGAACCTATCAGCTTTTGTGTTGATATGAGATAAACAAAATCACATACTACAGCTTTCTTTTCATAAATGATTTTCATCTCGGCTACATCATGTGATCGTCATATGCTACATTTGATAAAGGAACGCACGCCAGAAATACGTTGAGCATTCATTAAGGTTTTACAAAACGTTCGCATAACGTTTTTTCCAAATTCCTCACAAATTGGGCATAGGTCGGCTAAATGTCCTCTTGTGTTACAGCACCATAACAATATCGCCTGGCGAAAATCATCCAACGGATGGAGAGTGGCCAAAAAACAACAACCAAACAACCAACCAAAGGTTATGGACGATGATTATTCTGGCTCGATTCAATATGTGAAACAATAACATTTTGAATTTAAGAAAGCAATTTGTTTATGGTTTGCATTCTTTTCCTGTCATTCAATTTCAATCTTTGCTATTCTGTTTGACATTGGTTTTATTTACATTTATGTAAAACAAAACAATGCAGAGTCGAATAAAAGAATAACAATATAAATGTGAAAATTTTGTTGTTACATTTCAACATATCCCGCACACTTTATGATTAGGCGCACCCCGCCCCTCCCACTGCCAGCGACGACCCGACAAACAAGAAGAAGGGCTCATATTTACTCCCATCAAGGTACCATTTGGAGGTCCAAAAGAAGCTAAGCACACGCCAATGAAAATAAGAAATAGGATAATAAATAATCGAAAAATGAATAAATAAAATAGCGCCCTTTCGAACACTTTAGTTGGTAAAAGAGCCAATTTGCTCTCCATTTTGATTAAACTTCTTTTTCCTCCTACCCTGTTCATGCTGATATACTGCCTATCCGCGGGCGTAGGATCCCAAAGCCCCTCCACCACTATATGAGTTCATAATTTTACGAAAATTAAATTTACTTTATTTAATCGGAGGTGAAATCGTGCTCTGAAATCAAATCAAATGTTTATATTGCGACCGTAAATATATTTGTCCATTTTATTTGGAATGTTTTTGCAGCTTCGTCTTCGTCGAAAGGGATCTCCCAAAGGTAGTCTATTCAAAGGCCGAATCACACCTTTGCGTTTTTAGTCTGCGTCGTACCAGCGATTTGGAAACTAAAAGCGCTACCTGGGCCCCGTAACATAAAGGTTTGCGATTAATTGCTAATCTAGTAGCGATTGATATCAATCGCAAGTCTATGGCAAATCATGTACTAAAGTTTGCAATCGATCGCAAAATCAAATAGCGATTAATCGCAAACCTTTATGTTACGGGGCCCTTGACGCACAA
>BQKZ01004357.1:23559-27034 GCA_036244855.1 Temnopleurus reevesii | reverse complement strand
ACCACCACCACCTCCTCCACCACCACCATCACTACCACTACCACCACCACCACCACTATCACCCCCACCCCCACCACCACCACCACCTGATCCCTCATCTCACCGTCTGTAGACACCTGTCTTCCTCTATCCTGTTCTCTTGTTCATGTAGATGTAAGGGATACTTGAGATTTGGGAAGTCAGCTATAGGCCAGTTGAGGCATGGTAGATCAACATTGTGGATTGGTAGGGCGTGGGATAAAGACAGTAATCCTACAAAAGCAAAACATGGTTGGTTACATACAGTATAGTGCATATGGGATATTCCGTACAAGAGGCTAAATTCCGAACCATACTGGCAGAAAAACTGAGATGAAATTTTGAAATAACAATTTAAAAAAGACACTCAAATATGAGGATGATTTATAACTATACTTTAAAATCTTGAAAAACTCCAAATAAAAGCAAAAATTTCACAAAATTTCAAAATTCAAAAACTTTCCTCTGAATCTCCATTGGTGGGACTATTGCCAACAGGGTTATTTGTTAAAAATCATATCATACCCAAAAATGGCCAATGCTTCAGACAAAAAGATAATAAGATGCACAAAAGGCAGAATAGGATAAACCTTATCCAACATGGTTTACCGTAGGTCTGAAAAAAAAGATTGTCTTTTTGCCCTCTACTGACAGACCCTCTGAAAATAGCCTTTTTTTTTTCTTATTCTTGTTTTTTTTTCCTTTTCACTCAATCAAAAGAAAAACCCGGTATATATATTAACATGTGGATTACAATCTTAAAGGTCATTTTCGGTAAAAATTAGACCCAGATGAAAATCTAGAAAAAACTCTCAAATACAACCTTAAAAGTCAATTTCTGACCAAAACATGTTTCAAAAAGATAAAAAATAGATTAAAAAAAATTATTCTTACCAACCGTCACTTCTTAAAAAACGCATTCTTGGGCAACTAGACAATGTTTTTTCTTTTGGCCTTATATATTAAAACTAGATGAATCCTCGACCGCGCACGGTCGAAATTTATGCCTCCGCCATCACGCAATCAGAAAGATATGTACGGCTTGTTCCATGCCATCAGAAATCAAAAACATTTTACAAATTTTGGGCACTGCCACCTTTGACCCCACGAACCCAAAATCTCATAAGTTCTTCCTCACATGCTTATACCTAATTGAGCTACACAATGTAAGTTTGAAAGAAATTGGATCAATTTTTCTGTTATAAGTGAGCTATATCGGTTGATTTTGTACAAGTTTTCTACCCGATGACCTTTGACCTTTGACTCACTGAACCCAAAATCTATTCAATTCATCCTCACATGCTTATACATATTTGAGCCAAGTTTGGTCAAAATCTGTACAGCAGTTCTGAACTTATTGCAGTAACAAGCTACTTTTGGTGATTTTTTACAAGTTTTTTTGCCCTGTGACCTTTGACCTTTGACCCACTGAACCCAAAATCTAATCAGTTCATCCTCCTATGCTTATACATACTTGAGTCAGGTTTCGTCAAAATCTGTACAGGAGTTCTGAACTTATTGCGGTAACAAGCTATTTTGGGTGATTTTTTACAAGTTTTTGGGCCCTGTGACCTTTGACTTTTGACCCACTGAACCCAAATTCTAATCACTTCATCCTCACATGGTTATACATACTTGATCCAAGTTTGGTCAAAATCCGTCCAGCGGTTCTGAACTTATCGCGGTAACAAGGTCCGGACGGACGGACGCACGGACGGACGGACGGACGGACGGACGCACAGACACACGGACGGACAGACGGACGCACGCACGGACGGACAACCCGAAAACATAATGCCTCCGGCACCACCTTACGGTGGCGGAGGCATAAAAAAGAGAAAAGGTGATTCAATCCCTACCAAATGTTCTACCATGGAAAGCTCCATGGAATGAAAGAACTGTGAGTTCAGGAGAACCTGGGGCCTGCAAGATAAATGAATAATGAATACATTATTGATAAAAGGAAAGTCAAACATAGTCTATAGTGGACTACAAGGAAAAGAAAAAATAAAGCGTAGAAAAGAGAAATTTATAAACAGATTTGATAACAAATATGTTCAATTGGATGGAGGTAGTGTTGATAGTCAATGTAGAAAGAGGGTGACTGCTAAAACAAATCAGATTACTTGTCGTATAGTTACATGTAACTCTGTCCCATAAAATACTGTTTTAACTGAATGGTTAAATTAATTCAGAAATCTGAATCTGAACAATCCCCAATCGTGATCATGTTCTTGCTAATTTCGACTAAAGAGACCCTTTTCATATGTATTGTATGATCATGAGGAGTCTGGGGGTGGGTTATAACCTGAAAACTCTTGAACTCTTGTACTGGAAGTGGAACAAACAATGAATCTTGGCATTGAATCCGCTATAAATATCCCTTTTTTATTTGTAAAGGCTATTTTATTTCTAGATTCAAAGTCCTACTTATCAAGGCAAAATAGCATTGTATTCCTCTTGTGTCTGTTGAATCCATGTATTGTATGATTGTGATCTCCAAAGGAAATGTTCAACCAACTACCCTGGTAAGTAAACAATCATGTTTGCATTCAACTCCAAAGTTCTACTTTAACACAATTGAATTCTGTAAAACCTGTTATAAATGTAATCTCTCTATCCATAGTGGTGTGGTGAGCTGAATCGAAGCGCACATGAAATATAGTTCAGCTCGTTAAACATTTGTAAATATTACATTCTAAATTATAAGCACCATTGATCAATCTTACTAAACATGAACACATTTTTATTCTTTCCTTTTTTTCAGTTCAGCAAAACTCTAAAGAATGTAGAGCTACGACCTTTATCTGGTATTCTGCTTGTCAACAGTTTATCAGAAGAAGTCAGAAGAAAATAACACATTCAAATAGGCGGCCATCTCAATTAGAGCATATCAACTTTGATTTCTATATGATTGGTATTAAAAATCTTTCTTAATCTAATATGTACGGTAGATAGATTATTATTCATGTTTCAGCAATAATAATAATAATCCATGCAGATTCTAGAGCCCAAAATATCCACTCTGCTGATTGGTCTTGTCTTGTCTTGTCTTTCCGTTTACGCCCACAATGAAAGTTGATTATTATGGCATTTTAGGTGTAGATCGCGACCAGACTAATTTCTATCCAATCATTTTATGGCAATTAATCTGCGTATCCGTTTGTCCTTATGTACCATTAAGTACTTAATGACCAATATTAAGGTAAGGTAACTCAAGTACAGATAGATAATATTATGATAACTTTCAATCAAGGTTAAGTGATCACAAAATTATATTGATCATTTTATTATTATTATTATTATTGTTGGTTGAGACAATATTTTTGTCTCAAACAATATTTTTGTTTTATTGTTGGTTGAGACAATATTTGAATGTATTATTATTAACTTGACATTAGCCAAAGCCAGACGTACATCAGCACATATGGCATCTCAAGGAATAAATATTCTTGCC
>BQKZ01004357.1:13559-18559 GCA_036244855.1 Temnopleurus reevesii | reverse complement strand
AATACTTACTCCGACATCAGGGTTTGAAACAGCATTGATAAGGGCAGGATGGTTGTAGCCTGTCAAATGGAAATTTAAAAAAAAGTACAGAAATAAAAATCTTTAAAAATGATATGAAAATGCATTAGCATGGCATCTTTAATGCAAATTATGATACTGTCTAATGGTTGCTGGTTTACAAATCCGATAATTTCTTCATCTCATTTACACAATACATGTAGTTACAGGGGGATTCCCCTTTTAAAATGTAACTTTACATGTATATACATGTAGTGTACAAATCATTTATACAAAACCGATGAAAATAAATATCTATACACATATTCAATGAGCTTTCCTGAAAGGGGGGGGGTTCCCTCTTAACATGATCAAAGGAGAATTATTTCAGCATGAAATTCCATGGTTTTAGGCTATCAAAATAACAAGCCATTAAATGCATTTACTTTCCAACATTTCACCGTAGCCTAAGGAATTGTCTCATCCAGGGTCCTGGAGTATTTTCCTCTGAACTATAATCAGGCTGGTCTTCTTTGGATGGATTTAGATCAATCATAGTGTGTTTGTACAGACAGCTTACAATCAATATAGATGCATCACTCTAGTATGCATCTTCATAGCAGCACTCCTGGGAGGTGTTTCACCAAGATAAGAAAGATTTTACGCACGACTTTACGTTCGACTGGTATCCCTTCTTGTGCGCATAATTCATAATAGTACGCGCATTCAGCGCAAGAATTGATACCAGTCAATCTTAAAGTCATGCGTAACTTTAAGAAAGACTCGGTGAAACACCGCCTTGCTCCTGGATAGCACCACCCACATACAATACATGCACATACTGTACAGTGTATGTAATATGAACTTTTACAATACAAGTCCATATTCTTGAGTACATGATACCATAAGGCTCAAAACAATTAATCTTTCGTATTGTTCTGACCATTCATAAAGCTATAGTGTATCAAAGGCTTGTGACCTTATCTGTACATTATCGCCAAGAAAAGATATACGAACTGTATGAACAGGTATTTGCAGAGCTTGATGGCAACTTTCCGGACTATACATGAAATTAAAATTTGAATCAGCAAAATATTGATAATTTGCTAATGAGAGACAGCTTTTAATATCATGTTTTTTCATTATATGAAAATACTTGGTTCAGCTGATTGGTGATTCATATTTGAATTTCTATATCCACATCCATTATATGGAGGTTTGGCATATCTCTGTATTTACTAAACAATTTTCATCACAAATACTACATATAGCCTTGTCATCCTTTTTCTACAAATGAATGTCCTTTTGGAAATGATTCCTTTATTCACTAGTCGTACAAAGCTCTAGCTTCATTCAAAATGAGAGATTCAATAAGGATATTACTCCCCATAAAAAGAATGTAGTGTAAAATGGTATGAAAGAAACTGTCTATTTGTAGCCATGTAAAGAACCTGTACATGTATCTAATTATATAAATCACGTCCCATCTATCAAACAAATCAACAATTGCTTTCCTTCAATCCCTGAAACAATAGCAAGCAAAAGCTTCGTTTCTAGATCAGTAATGCAATAAATCCAAAAATGAATGTGCAGTTTGCAAANTACCAGAATATATCTTTAATATCATGGGGTTTTTTTATTATATGAAAATACTTCATTCAGCTGATTGGTGATTCATATTTGAATTTCTATTCACATCCATTATATGGAGGTTTAGCATATCTCTGTATTTAATTTTCATCACAAATACTACATATAGCCTTGTCATCCTTTTTCTGCAATTGAATATCCTTTTGGAAATGATTCCTTTATTCACTAGTCGTACAAAGCTCTGGCTTCATTAAAAATGACAGATTCAATAAGGATATTACTCCCCATAAAAAGAATGTAGTGCAAAATGGCATGAAAGAAACTGTCTGTTTGTAGCTTTGTAAAGAACCTGTACATGTATCTAATTGTATAAATCACGTCCCATCTATCAAGCAAATCAACAATTGCTTTGCGTCAATCCCTGGAACAATAGCAAGCAAAAGCTTCGTTTCTAGATCAGTAACGGAATAACTTCAAAATGAACTTGCAATGATGTGATCAACTCACAATTTCCAAAGATATTATTCAAATTATACAATTTCATGCAGAAATCTAGATCTTCAATGGTGTCATAATATGTATAAGGTTTGAGGTTGCACCATGTGGTGTATACGGTATCTTTCAAGAAAAGTCCTGAAAAGGCTGGAGCACAAGTTAAAAAACAAAGATAAAAACATTTGATGTATCGAGTTGAGTTAACTAACCTGTCTCCAGGTGAAGAATCAAAATGAAGAAAAGCGGGGTATTCATTGAGCCCCCCCCCCCCCAAAAAAAAAAAAAAAAATAAAAGCACATGAATCAATGGAAATTGTCATTTATATTCTTATTTATATATGATTTAAGTAGCCTACAGCCTACAAGCCAAGCTTTTTAGTGGGTCTCTCCATTTCCGCAATAACATAAATTTCTTTTGTTTTCTTTTATTTTCTTAACTAAGTTTTTTGCATTTACGTATAATTTTGAATACTTTATATTTCTTTTGAAAAAAAATAATGCATATTAATCTCAAAGTATATTACATTTATTTTGTTATGCTCCATTGATTTGCATTTTGTTGGAAATTAAAAATCGAAAAAATTATTGAAGATCCAATAACTGAAAATCTCCCTCCCCATATCTTGAATATCCTCAAAAGCCAGTACTGAATGTCCTTTACAATTATACTTTTCAAAATATGTCTCCCTACTATTAATAGAACTTTGTATATTTTCCTTTCACCTAATAAAATATTTAATGTATGTGAAGAGACAATTTTTTCTTGCAATATCTCAGATTTGGGTGAAGAAAGTACCCAGGCAAGGAGATAATTCAAGGAATAACTGATCAATTGAATAGATGCTGCCATAACTACATTACAGGCCTTGGGTCTCCAAATGAAATTTGATTATATCTTAATCACATCAGATTTAGAGCATGGAGGCGGCAGGTTGAAGACAGACTGGTGACAAGACACATCTCAGGGGGTCAATGCTGTACAGAATGCGTAAATGTATGTGTAGGTATGAGTACCAGTCACTTTGCATTGTAATAGTACTATATTCCATCAGAGTAGATCTGATCAGCATGCTAAGTCCAGCCATAAAGATTAGCAAGCAAAAAATTACTAAATTAAGGGAAGTAGAAAAGCTGCTATAAATCCCCCAATTATGCAAATGGGATAGGAATTTAAAATTTTCAAATTCTTTGTTATCTTTATGCGCAACATTTCTTCAAATATAAATGTTCCTAATCTCTAACGGTAAAATATTTAAAGGAACCATTCAACCTCCTAGAATATATTCCTCTTTCTCTTCAAGAAGTATTCTGTCTACTGCACTAGCTCATATCCATTGTATACTCACACATTCATACAAGCGGATGAATGATGGAGGCGCCATGTTGTAGTGGTCGAGACTCTCGCCTTTCAACGACAGGGTTGTACATGTAGGTTTGAATCCCACCCATGACGTTAATTTCCTTCAGCAAGAAATTTACCCATAGTGTGCTGCACTCAACCTAGGTGATGTGCATGGGTACCTGGCAGGAATATTTATTCCTTGAATGCCATGTGTGCTAATGTATGCCCGGCTAAAGCCAGGTTAATAATAATGCAAAGCGCCTTGAGCACTCAGCAATGAGAGTGGATATGTGCGCTATATAAATTGCATATATTATTGTCATTATTTAAAGCCAATTTGTTCTAAAACGTCCCAAACTTTTGGGGGTATCTGCCTCCTTCAGGGGAAAAACAAGTTCTATACATTCATACATGTACACTACTTTATTACATGTAAAAATGCAACATAATGAAAATGAGGACATCTTAGGATAGGAATGATGTGAAGCAATGCCTTACCAAGTGGAATAGATGATATCTGATTGAAGCAGTCAAGGTAACGATTGCCATCGACGTCGACGAGGAAGTTTCCTTTGCTGGCTTTGTAGTCTGCAAACATGTGAATTCCTCCTGTGTTCTATGGGAGTAAAAGGAATAATATTTTTTTTCATTGATAATTCTCTTCACCACTCTCTAAATGTAGTCAAATTTAATGCAAAACACTTTGCCAATTGAACAATTGCAAAAATCTTGTTCAACTACATACATGGTTGCAAGGTTGGTCAAGCTACAATGTTTGACTGAGCATAAGCAACACCTATTTATGCAATTCATGTTCTATTATTATAGAACATTGTTTATAGATTATCATAGCTTGTCTTGGTGCAGGCATTAATTAATTCAACTTATGCATTCAAGCTATATATATATATTTGCAAGAATGTATACATTCACCATCTCGACTACAGAATCAGGTCTGCTCAAATTTGGTTGGATGCAACATTAAAAAGTGCAGTCGGATGACTAAATATTCATGCTAAATTGTTGGATTTTCCAATCACTATATTTAGTTTCAACATGCAAAGTAACTTAGCAAGGCTGAAAAAACTCTGCAGCCATCTTCTGAACTCTTGAAATTGATTCTTAAATGTTCTGTACATACTTTCAATGTAGGCCTGTACATTCGGTTAGTCTCATGAATGTACCAGGGAGATCTCACTGAAAGTACACTGCAGTCTGCATCTATAGGGAGACTGCAGGTCTAGGAAGGTCAAACGTCAATATCAGAGGTCAAATCTAATTTGAAAGGCAGACCATATTGGAAATGGAATATATGAAGGATTCCAAGTGTATCAGACACTGCTGGTGCACAAATAAGCACACTAAAAATGTTATTCTTGTACATGTATCTTTATAAAATGACTTCATGGTCAAACAAATTTAGTGCCCCTCCTACTACCGAAAAGCATCAAAAGTAACAGGGCCTCGAGTTAATGGTATAATCTCTGTCATAGAGGATTCATTACAATGGTGCATACATGTAATATATATTCCAAATGTACAGGTCTGAGGACCTAGGAGTGGGGGGGGGGGGGGG
>BQKZ01004356.1:51336-67632 GCA_036244855.1 Temnopleurus reevesii | reverse complement strand
GTAGCTTTGCAGGTGCACTTATTATGGGTCTCATACCGGAGAGAGCGAGTGCGGACATTAAGTCATTAGCCTTGGGCTTCCTTCACAGGCATGACAGGCAGCGCAGACGGACGTGATTCTCGACGAGCTTTATAATAATAATATTAATAATTAAACTAAGCTTTGGTCTTGAATTCTTTGATCGCCTCCACTCCTTTAAAAAATACCATGCTGTTAATCTCTAATCTAAACCTCCCTCTTCATTCGATTCACGTCCTCCTAAATTCATCTCACTTCATAAAATCATACGTTCGCCTTCTTTCAAATTTTCCTCTACATTCGCAATTTCGCATCGCTAAAATGAGTAAAATCCAGCGAAGAATCTCGTCTGCGTATGCGTGCTGTCTCCCGTGTGAGACCATGCATGGTGGCGGTAGTGACTGAGTGAGTGACTCCGTGCGTGATAGAGATCAGTTTACTTGTAATCACGTCAATTAAATATTTGCTAATTTCTCATTTGCTAATACTAAAAAATCCTTATAGGAATGAAACAAATAGTTGAAAGAAGAGTTTAACTTACCTTTTTACAAAACAAATGAACATGGGACTTTATTTTGAGCAGTTTCTTCTGAAAAGATCACATGAATCGCGTCCGTCGATACCATGAAATTTGGCTGCAGTTTTGATCTACACATCCTCGTTCACAACGATACGGTTCATATTACCTCGCACGCGCGTAAAGCTGCGAGGTTGAATTGCGTTTAGGATGGAATAAAATTTATTTTTAAACCTTATTTACTTGCAAATCACCAGCAATGGCTATCAAATGTGTCAAAGTAATTTTAATACATTTATCAAATAACCAGGATTAAAAAATAGAATGTAATTTTGAGGGGACCAAAATAACTGATGCCGAATGAAATTTCGGGTCGAGAGCAGCAGAATGGCTCCGGGGGAGCCAAAATACCAGACGACTCAGCATATCTGATCCCCCGCGGATCTCGTACAGGGGGGATCAGATATGCTATCACACCGGAGGTACTTCCGGATTTTAATGACCGCGTCCTGGTGTGCGGGCTGCAGCTTCTCGGGGTGGTATAATTTGGATGTGGCGCCTTAGGATTGTGATGTTTTAAAGGAATTTTCCTCTCTTACCGTATGTTATTACATTCAGATTGAGGAAAAGCAACAAAGAATGCAAAACAGAAGGAAACTATTCAGACACTTTCAAGATATACTCGAAAATTGTATGAAGCTTATCACTGCCGCTTTCTTACTGCACAGTCATATGTTTAATTGTACGGGTTTTTAGCACTAAATATTGATTTTTAAGCTTAAATACAACTTTTAATATGATGTTAACTTATACTGTACTAGCCTTCTGGAGAATACTGAATAACATTCTTTGAAATAGTTTCCCAAAGTATTTGTCCCAAAGTGTAGGAACCATGTCCTCTATACCATGTATTCGGAAGCAAGAGATTTCAACTATATTTTAGTGTCACAATATTAAAAAAAATAAAGCATATTCACAACACAAAAATAACCTAGGTTTCATTCTACCTGAGCGGAAAAAAAATATACACGGGTTTAAGATTAAAAAAAAACATAATTACAGAATGGGCAGGTAGCAGGACATAGGTAAATTAATAGCGAAGAATATATGAATAACATCAAAAAAAAATCAGACGATGGCATGTACACACTAAGAAATTAGGGTACAACTTTGCACCCCTAGGGGTACAATCCCATGTAACACCGGGTGAACCCCAATGGGGTACAAGTTTGAACCCTAAATGTGAGGTGCAATTTTGTACCCAACCAAGGGTACAAGTTTGTACCCTATCGGAACACATTTGTACCCCAGGGATGCAACATTGTACCATTAGAGTACAAAATGAGATCTTTGGCGTTTGGCAAAAAAGGAAAGGAAAGGATGTAGTTTAGAGGCGTGTATCATTCAATTCTGAATATTTACGCCAGAAGAATAAGAGAAAAAGAGGGTCGCCATCGTAACGTCTCTACCCGAAAGATGGTATGCGACCTGGTTTCGAATCCACAGGCAGGAACGAACCCAAGTCTATATGACTGTCCCGAACAGATGGATTTCAGGCGCGGCGCACGCCACGGCGCCTCAGTCAATATCGACCCTCGATACCAACCCTCTTTGTTCGTGAAATAGTGCCACCTGATTGGTCAGCCACTGTCGCCTCGCTCGCTCGCCATTGGTTAAGACGTGTTCTTTTTCTAGTCTGCTATTTATAAACTTTATTCAAAACATCGATGTATTAATTTTTTTTTTTTTTCCGAATCTTGTAAGGATCAACGGAATAAAAAACATAGTAATAAATTAAATCTATTACGTATGAAATAGAGTTCCTAAAGGTAAAATAAGAACAAAATCAGCATTCATTTCCGATCACGTATAGAGAGTGGGGTCTGCATTCTGCACTAGTTTCAAATCGGGAGGGTACAATGTTGTACCCTTCGCACCAGCTTTCATCACATGGGATTAATTTTGAACCTCATTGGGTATAATGAGGATGCCGGCGGGATGCCGGGGTTCAAATTAGTGACTTTGCGTGATTTTGGACCCTAACTGTACCCTAATTTCTTAGTGTGTAGATTCCATACGATAGGATAATGATGATGTGGCTACATCTAAAGAGGTCCGTAAAATTCATACGTACAACCGAAGATGTGTAATATATCTTTTATATCACTTTTTATCATTCACTGCTGTGTTTACAGGCCTTTATGGTTCTTCAATTGCTGAGATGGGTTTATTTACCAGTCTATCTGCCGAGTTGCATTTTCACCATGCCGCAGATGTTTAACATATCTTTTATATAATTTTTAACTGTGTTTACAGGCCCTTATGATTCTTCAATTGGTGAGATGGTTTATTTACCAGTCTATCTGGCAAATGGCACATTGACCATGCCGTAGATGTTCATCACATATTCTATATACTTTGTCACTATTCACTGCTTTGTTTACCTGTTTACAGGCCCTTGTGATTCTTCCATTGCTGAGATGGGTTTATTAACCAGTCTATCTGGCCAGTGGAATCTACACCATGCCGTAGATGTTTAACATATCTTTTATTTCATGTAATATCACCCACTGTTTTATTTACAGGCCCTTATGATTCTTCAAATGCTTAGATGGGTATATTTACCAGTCTATCTGTGGTATCTTCACCATGATGCAGATGTTAAACATATCTTTGTATAATTTATCACTATTCACTGCTCTGTTTACAGGCCCTTATGATTCTTCAACTGCTGGGATGGGTTTATCTACCAATCCATTTGGCGAGTGGTATCTTCACCATCATGTAAATGTTCATCATAGTACTTTATAACTATTTACTGTTTTGTTTACAGGCCCTTATGATTCTCCAATTGCTGGGATGGGTCTATTTACCAGTCTATTTGGCAAGTGGTATCTTCACGATGCCTGAGTATATGGAGAAGCGATTTGGAGGAGTGCGGATCAGGATGATCATTGCAACCATCTCACTTATTCTCTATATATTCACCAAGATATCCGTAAGTGTCAACTGACTAAATTCCTTAAAGTAATTATATCTGCTTTACATATTAATAGAAAAAAAACTAATTATCTGTTTATAAATTGTTACTAATGAAATCGTTTCTGCTTGGAACATGGTACTGATTTTTCATGCAAACGGGAAAGGATATGAAACGAAAAGACTAAATGGAGAAATCTGACGTCACCGAATATGTAAGCTACCGATGTCTGCACACTAGCGCGCTGGCCCTATTGTTGATGTGATTTCTTCACACAAGGTGTGTACATACACATTACGTTACGTCTTGTAGCGAACAGAGCATTCTGGGGTTTAAACTCGATTACTATTTTTAGGGAACGATATAGTCTTTTTTTTTCCTTTTTTTTTTTTGTTAAGCAGTTTTGTTACAGACCCTCGTAGCTATCCATAGATATAATTTTGTCATATTTTCGTTTTCCCTTTAATATCTACTTTAAAGGAACAAGATGTGTAGAAGTACACAAAAAAACAACTCCCCTAAACGCGTGTGGTTTTTTAGGTATTTAATTTTTTATGCGTCTCTGATGATGAATCAGATGACGACTTCCACGAAGACTATATAGCTCACACTGTTTAGAAACACCATAGGTCTACGGATCATGTACACAAAGAACGGGCACGCATTAGAAAAGCCTTAAACGGAGCCTTATCCCGATTTAGGCTCCATGCGTCGATTGTGAACGAGACCGTTATTTGCTTTTCAGTCCATAACTCGTTATCTTAGTAAATGTTCTGTACTTAAACCGATAGATCAGTTTTAGGAGAGATGGCGCTTCAGATATAACTAGTTTGCGAGCTGCAGTAAAATCGTTACCAAAATGCAGTATTTCAATAGCAAATCAGAGCATGTTCATATATTGTTAGAATAAAATCGACTTAGAAATACAATTCAAAATAACCTTTATTTTTTCCTTCAACCAACACATTTCTGTGTACATCAATACAATATTCAAAAAGAAAATCAAATGTCAATAATATACAGAAGTAGCATAAACAAAATACATACAAATTAAAGGAAAGGGCGCAGATCCAGAAGGCGAAGCCTGTGTTGGGAACGACAATACATTGAACAATACAGATACATAAAACAATACATTAAACAATTATGTACAAACATTAGAAAGGGATAGGTGGAAAAGGAGGAAGGAAATAGGAGAGAGAATAGAGATAGGCTGCAACATTACAATGATATAAAGTGTGGGAAATTTGTAAACAATAAACAATAAATAGTTATAACATACGTGTTAACATGCTTGAGAGTGCGAGACAGAGGCCGGGTATTTCACATTTCACCAAATAAACAAGATTAAAGTTAAAATGCAGGAGAGATAGTTAAATACACTGCGAATCGTACCGCATTTAAGATTTGTAATTAGAGATTAGTAGTTTTTTATACATGTACTTATAGGTAAAGCTAGATAGTGATATTGATGTTTTCAAGGACTCGGGTAGTTCATTCCAAACTTTTGGACCAGTAAAACAGATACTATTTTGAGAAATGGCTTAATCATCACAAAAAAAAAACACATCCACGTTCAAAATGAGTGTTGCAGACAATACCCCCTGTCACTCCTCCCATCACGCCCCGCTCGGGCCCCTTGCGATCCATTCAGCGCGCCATAGGAATAACGGCTGATTGGCATTCCCAAGGTGAAATACGCCAGAAAACGTGCGAAAATTTTGTTTTAATTTTGTACACAAATATATTTAGGCTTGTAAAGCAATTTGTGAATACATCAGCTCATTTCAAATCAATTTCTGCATCCCGACCATTACGAATCTATACCTATATTTATTCCTTGAAACGTCAAGTGCGCTGGTGGCTGCCGGGCTAACGCCAGAGTAATAACGCTGCAATTTTATGGCGCTTAGGGAAGTTTAAGAGTTGATAAGCGTTATATAAAAGCCGGTCATTATTATCATTATTATTATTATTATTATTATTATTATTATTATTATTATTATTATTATTATTCTATATGTGAATCACTTTTTTTCTTATGTATAATTGTATTTCATTAAAGTAGATTGGGGTAAATTGGGGTTTAATCATTTCCCTTCGCCATTAGGAAGGGGATGTTATCCTCTTCCTAATGGCGAAGGGAATTGATTAAACCCCAATTCAAAGATTTCTTCATTATCCATTCATTACATTAATAATGTAGAAATCTTTGTCACGGTAAGTTGGCTGCCCCCCCCCCCCCTTGAATCAATAACAGACAATACTTTATGTTGATATTTCGTAAAATTTTGTGAAATTTAATTTTTCCTCCGTCTTCTTTGAGCTTGATTCAAACTGCTGCCCCCTGTCAATAACAAACGATACCATATGTTGACATTTCACGAGATTTTTTTGAAATTCACAATTTCAGCTGAATTAAGCCCAAAAGGTAACATTTCATATAAAAGGGGACCATTCGTTTCTTTAACGTCCTTTAGCGAGCTCGCATGAGGATGATTATTTCAACTCTCTCAATCATTATCTACAATTAACTTAGACATCAGTTCGTACCAACTGACTGAATATATAAATAGATGTATAAATAAATAGAAAGCTATATAACAAGATAAATAAATCATGGTGGAAATGTTATTCTCAGACGATTGTGGTAGGAAAATCTAAATATTGACTTAGTAGTAAATAAGTATCTTCGACCTTTTACCTTTTACATTCGAACATGCAGCCTGTGTGTGTGTTGTACAGAGTGTATCATTAAAGGTATAGATTCGTTATGGTGGGGATACAGAAAATGATGTGAAACAAGCTGATTCATTCGCAAGTTGCTTTACATGCATAAATATATATACTGTGTACGAAATTAGAAAAAAATTGTTGCACGTATTCTGGGGGTATTTTACGTCTAACACGCCAACCGGCCATCATTCCTACGGTGTGCACGTGGGAGCGTCGGCCCAGAAACGGCGGAGCGATCGGTGGTTTTGTCTGCTGTCTGTGAGTCCACATTCATTTTGTACGTGAAACATTTTGTGTTGTGGATAGCGGCCGCAGCATCATTTTTTATTTTGCGACAATTAAGCCATTTTTGATTGATTTTATTCAAACAAACCATGTACATGCTCTAATTTTCTATATTGAAAAACTGCATTATGGTAATACTTTTACTGCAGCTCACAAAGTAGTTAAATATCTGAAGCGGCATCTCTCCCAAAACTAATCTATCGGTTTAACTCAATTGAATTCAATAAATTCAAAATAGCATTAATTTATATTTTAGAAAAACAAAACAAAAATACTGATGTTCAAACTAAAAAATTACCATCTTATTGCCCAAATGTGTATTTTAATGGATGTTTATCATGACATGTTTATCTTATACACATTTCGAGACCAAATCATATTTATTTACAAGCTGATTATTTTTGAAAATTTAAATTTGAACGTTAAATCATATTTCGCGCCCTCTCTTGGTAATGACATTATTTTGTTTGTTAGCGGGCATATGCAAAATTGTTTCCGAAATTTTACAAAAAGAATGATAAAAAGGTATACATGAAAATTAAATTCTGTAATTTTTATCAAATTCTGTGCACGGAAAGGTTTCCTTTATAAAAAAGGCAAAATATTTAATATTTAATATTTTGCACATTTTAGGTTATAGCTATACCAAAACTCCTTCATTTTTCACACAATCTTTTGTGCGATATGTTCATGATATCCTCTTCCTTTCCATTTAGATTTGAAGTCAAAATTTGGAAACAAAAATATCCGTTTTTACCAAAGCTTTACATGGACTTTAAAGGAAATGATATAATAACTCGTAAATGAATTTGGACCGACCGGGCAAATTTGGACCGTTAAATTTCAGTACCATTACTTTTTGTCTCATAAAAGTTATCTCTTTCCTTGATTATTTATAATGTTGTACACTCTTTGATCTCAGGTTGATCTGTACTCTGGAGCTTTGTTCATTGAGCAGTCCCTTGGATGGAACCTATATCTAGCCATCGTTGTCCTTTTGTGCATCACGGCGCTTTACACGGTGACGGGAGGGCTTGCTGCAGTCATATACACCGACACAGTGCAAGCCATCATCATGCTGTTTGGTGCCTTGTGGCTCTGTATAGCAAGTAAGTATCAAATACCAGACACGTCTTGTAACCAGCTGNATTTCCACCTGTGCTGGGCATCCTTGAATTGGCAACGTATAGCCAATTAGCATAATCTGTGATGTCATACATGGAGAACTCCTCATTCACTTTGTATATAAATTTATTGAAAATGAATCCATATCATATTTCATATGAGGAATCAACACCGTTCTTTCTGGAATGCTTGCAGAATTGATATGGCCATAATATGTTTAACCAAAAAAACAAGATTGTGTCTACGTTTCTGGAAAAAGAGGAAAATGTGAAATTTTGTGTACAAAGTGAATGGAGAGTTATCGTTGGCAGCCATTTTGTGCCTGTACATTTAAGGAGCCCGTGAGGGATGTAAATCAAAGCTTCATAACCTTTGAATGGATTATCCGGTTTTGCTCAAATTTTCACAGTTTGTTCATTTTATTTTTCTTCATTTAATGATAGCAATTTAATATCTGAGTGTAGTTCCCTTAAACTAGTCTACTTATAATAAAGCTCATTTTGGGAGTGAAAGAATGAGATCAGTTGATTTTTCACATTGGTTGACTTTTACTCCCGTCGACTGTGACTGTGACCAATAAAATCAAAACCTCCCTATTGTACATTGTCTGGGATTATTAGAATTAATTATGTCATTCTATTTCCCCTCTACATTCACGCATCATTATACACTTATCATTTTCTCTTTTTTTCGAGGGGTATACAATCTGCAACCCCAGATTTGTAGTAGACCCTGTCACCCGCTCCACTCCCTACCCCACCCCCCCCCCCCTCCCCCGTTTGCGTTCCCATCAATATTTTTCATTATATCAATCAATTTGTATAACAGTACTCAAATAATAATCTGACTACTATTATTATTATGTGTCCCATGTGGGCCTTTTAATATCAGTATTCATTTTGAAATTACAAATTTATTAATTAATCGATTAATCTGTATTATATTTAATATTATATTTGATTTAATTGGAAATGAAAATAAACTAAACTGATATACTGAACTCATAGACGGAGGCGCTGTGGTAAAGTGGTTCTTACTTCCACGTTTCAATCAGAGGGTCGTATGTTCGAATCACATCCATGGTGTTAATTTCCTTCAGCAAGAATTCCATCTACATTGTGCTGCACTCAAATCACGTGAGATGAATGGGTACCTGGCAGGAATTTATTCCTTGAAAAAGCTAATGCGCCTAATAGTTTCACTGCTAAAGCCACAGTAATAATGCTGCACGTGTAGAGCGCGAAGGGAATTCTTTATATGACGTTGATAAGCGAGATATAAAAGCTTTTCATTGTTATTATTATTATTATTATTATTATTATTATTATTATTATTATTTTTATTGTTGTTTTTATTATTATTATTATCATTATCATTATTGTTATTATGATTATTATTATTATCATTATTATTATTATTATCATTATTATTATTATTATTATTATTATTATTATTATCATTATTATTATCATTATTATTATTATTATCATTATTATTATTATTGTTATCATTATTATTATTATCATGTTCTAGTCGGCATACTTTTGGAGCGCGTGAACGAAACGGGAGCCTTCTGGGGGTTGATGAGCGCCCTCTTGATTGGCTTAGCACGGATGATACTGGATTTTATCTACCCAGAACCGGGATGTGGTGACCCCGACGACAGACCCGCAATCGTTGCTGGTATCCTCTTCCATTACATGTACTTCGCTCTGTTTCTCTTCCTATGGACGACCTTGGTTACCATCCTCATTAGCCTACTCACGGAGCCTATTCCTCCGGATTATGTAAGAAACACAGGGAAGATTGATGGAAATGGTCTCAAGCCCCAGTCACACAGGGGTCTGGAAGTAACACGATTTAACACGACGTGGCAGTTAAGTGTGGACTCAATAAGGAGTCGTATTTGATCGTGTTGCTTCCGGGCCTCTAAGTGACTTGGGCGTTAGCTATCCTCTAGAGAGTCGTCTTAACATTTTGCCCCCCCCCCCCTTATCATGGACAAATTAACGTCTGTGTCCGTACCTATACGGTGGCACAAGAAATTAAGAGTTAATATGTCTACGTTAACAGCGTTGCAAGGGGCAAGAAGATTATAGCTAAGACTATTTCATGCATTTAGCGTAGCCAGATGCGCCCCCTCCCATAATGTATGTAGTTCATCAGCTATCACTAAATAGCGGTTAAACGGGTTCCACATGGGGGGGGGGGGGCGCTATATACTCCGCGTTAAACACAGGGAATTCCATTATGACACCGTTTAAAGCCCACCATTAATAATTGTTGCAGACGAATACTTTTAATATTTTGATGTAAGGGATGTACTCCGAGAGAATGAGTGCGGATAAGTTCGTAACTTCTTCGTATTAAAGAAAAATACTCGCACCCTGCCATAGGGGAGGAGGTGGAAAGGTACCGCGCTGTACGGGCCTACACAAAAATGTGGTGGACACTGATGTGCTCTGTACGCTTCATGGCGAGTGCCCCCTTCCCGAGGTGCATTATTTTGTAATAAGTACAGATATCATGCATTTCATCTAAAATTAGAGGTGTTTTGAGAGTGTGTGTGAGTGTGTTTATTCTTAGAGGAATTTGAATATACTGAGGATGTATTTCGTAAAATAATCCATGAAACGAAAGCAAAACGCTGTGTCATGACATTGGTTTTCGTCTTCTGAAAGCCTTTTTGCTATAGATAAAATTCAACAGGTTTGAATAGTAATTGGTAATAGCGTTATAATATCATATTATATTTCCCATGTGTTTATTTTTTCAGCTTTATCGGTTAACATTTTGGACGAGATTCAGTCGAGAAGACAGGAGGAATATTGAAGATATGAAGACAAATGATAACTTGGAAGGGAAGGACAACCCGGTTATAGAAATTTACACCTTCAGGGAAGAAGAAATGCCAACAAAGGATAAAGAAACGCCAACCAAAGAGGTAAACTAATGTTCCCGTTAAAACAAAAAACTTTCATCCGAGACAACAGCCCCCCCCCACCCCCCATCAATGTTTTATTACAGTTCAGGTTCGTTTCTGGATATCAAACTATAATTTTTGTGCTTTTGATATTTCAACTGTTTTCTTTGTGTTGTCTTTACATGAATAATTCATACAGTCAAACAGGCGTTTTGTTTTATATCACCGAAGTAGCAAATAACCCTGAGACCTTACTGGAATGAATTGAAATTGATTTAGATCAATTTACTGAAACTATGTTTGGTCGTACGGGGTTCTTTGTTTTTATGTGTTTATTTTTAAAGTTATGTTTACACATTAGCATATTGATAAGCTGTCTTTAATCGTTGCATATAAGTGTTTTATTCATATAAGCCATTATCTGTTAATCATATCCTGACGAAAATGGTTCATCATATGCTTTAGAGAAAATCACTCTTTCCGTTTCACAGGGTAAATTTATAATAATGTTGCATGTTTTTAAAGGTTTTAAACCTTTAATGTTTTAAAGGTATTGTTGATAAGTTTTTTAATTACCTTGACCATTTTCCCAATAGACGATTTTTGCCCAAATATTAACATCAATCATATATTTTTTATATCCTGATATCCTGATGAACAAAGGATACATCTGGTGTTTTAGAAGAAACAACATTATCTGTTCCAGAGGGGGAATTGCCTCCGACTGAAGAACATATGACCAGAGAAGGTATGAAATATGTCATCTATCTCATTTTCTTGTTTTCCACTTTATGTTATTCTTTTCTACGTGTTAGTTGTCTTCCCCTTTTTTTTTGTTCTTCCTCATCTTCTTCACTATCACATTACTGTTTCAATCGATGAGTTTTATTATTGCTTACATGTACGTTATTAATGCAAATATTTATGTATATGGTTTTATTTGTAAATTCTGTTGGTTGCCGAGTTTTGTTGCTGTATATGTTCATGGACTTTTTTTTGCAGGACTCCTTCGTGATAACAACATCTTATTGTGAGGACATCCTTATCAAATATTGATCAATTAATGAAATAATAAACACAGGAATAAATAAATAAATAGATAGATTTATATAATTATATGTAATCCAATTTTGCAGGTGACAACACGGTCGAAACAGTGGCGTTGTGGAAACATGCTTACGAATGGTTCTGTGGATTTTCATCGAACGACGACACCATTAGTGATGACGAGATTAAGATGAGAGAACAGCAACAGATGGAGAAAGTCGTCCAGAAACCTCGTGATACTTACATCCTGAACACAGTAGCTATCATAATTATCGGCATCGATATATTTCTTTTCGCCTGGTACGGTTGATGAATTTTATGTTGGTAAAAATATGCGGCAAGAATATTGGTGATTTATCAAACTGACAAGTGCGGTGCTGTTGCATAATAAACCAGTTTCGTAATGTATTCACATTTTATGCACGCTTCTTTGTCAAACGCACAATGACCAACTATTTGTTCATCTGCGATTATATAATGACATTTAAATAGAAGTAATTTGGATAACACGCAGTGGTTGTTGCTAGGTTGGTCAAGCTACAATGTTTGTCCAACCTAGCAACGTTAATGTATGCAAGTAGCATTCTGACAATTGTACTCCCATTATTTTCTGACTTTGGAAGACATAGTTTGATATGGGGCAGACGTGAATAAATTTGAATACATTACGAAAGTGGTCTATTGCAATCAATTCTCGGCACTGACAATAACGGTAAATTAAAAACTGCAAATGGCGCTATGCAGTTTTCATCGTAAACGAGTCATGATAATCGAGATACACACTTCTGGTTGGGGCCATTTATGCATGTGCGTTCCAAGTTGTCAGGTTTGAGATTAAAAAAAATCACGTTTGTTTTACACTTTTTATAAAGTATATTCTTATGTTGATTACTATTACAACATAATCATGATAATTGTTATCTTTGACGCAGCACCTGGTTCACCCGACGATGTTGAAGGAAGGAAAATAAGCAATTTTCCGAAATCATAGATGTATTATGTACATAACCTTTTCAGAACGAAAGTCACCTTCTCAACCTCAACATTGCATAGCGAAGGTATCTTGAGATATCGTTTGATAGTTTGGAAGTTTCGATTGTATTCGTCACAGTCACAGTCGACAAGAAGTTGTACGTCATAGTTTTGTGCGTCCGTTCATTTTTTTTTTTTTTTACGTGCGCAACTACCTGCGATTATAGACAAAGTAGTATGTCTATGCTGCGATGAACAGCTGAGGCGCTAAACTATGACGTACCACTTTTGGTCGACGTGCCCTTCTTCGCAGTTGACACCAATCGAAAACCCCATATTGGCTATTGTCGGTGGCGAGAAGTAGCTGATGATGAAAACCAGTTTTTCATGCGCGTTCCAAGCTGAAAAAAAATCGCAGTTATGTGCGATCCATTGCAACGTTATAGATACACCAATTTTGTGCCCTATGAATGAAATNTCTAGTAATGAATATACTTCCAGATGGTAAGCTCGCTTTGCTACTAAAATGCTGATTCACACTTTTGCGTTTTAAGCCTACGTCGGCCCAGCATTTTTGACAACCAGACACACTCCTTGGGCGCACAAGGACGCAGTTAATACGATGGACTGATGTTCGGCGTATGCTCCTTGAGGGCAAGCCAAACGTCAGTCCATTGTCTGATCGGCGTATACTGCGCGCACGGAAACGTTGTTTGCCTGATCGTTGTTTGTCTGAGCGTTGTTTATCTGATCGGCGTATACTGCGCGCACGGGAGCGTTGTTTGTCTGATCGTTGGTTGTCTGAGCGTTGTTTGTCTGATCGGCGTATAGTGCGCGCACGGGAGCGTTGTTTGTCTGAGCATTGTTTGCCTGATCGGCGTATACTGCGCGCAAGGGGAACGTTGTTTGTCTGATCGGCGTATACTGCGCGCACGGGAGCGTTGTTTATCTGATCGGCGTATACTGCGCGCACGGAAACGTTGTTTCATTTCCAAAACTACTGGATCGACGCAGACTCAACACGCGAAGGTATGAGTCGGCCTTTAATTAAAGATTCTATCTAAAATAATATTTGTTCAATAGAGGCAGAACAATTAGATTAACAGAAGAAAAAAAAAACGGTTTGAGAAAAATCAGACTATTAATGAGCAAGTAAAGAATAATAGAACGTAGACAAATTGACAACTGTCGACGTTGTAGGTGCACATTTGACTATTTGTCATATTCATATCAGTGTTTTAATACGTTCCTTTTTTCTCCAAAAATATGGTTTTCCCAAGATTTTAACAATCGGATATCTTTATGATATGTAGGTAGATCTCCTATTTTTCAATAATGCAAACTTTGTATTTCTATTTGTAGAAATGATGAACTTTGCACCCTTGATATCATCAAACCTTCATTTGTCAAATTGGCCGCGAGTCCTTACTTTCTTTGAAATTTTCGATTTCTGCGTTTAATTACCTTTCTGCCCCAAAAGACTCAAAATCCTTCTTATAAAGTTACTTCTTATTAACTTTATGCGTCAGATTTACTCTAGTAATACTAAGCACTCTCTATTTCCTTATGTCTTTCCGCTAAGGTGTCCGTGGTTTAATGTTAGCCGTCATGTTGAGCGCCCTCATGAGTTCACTGACGTCCATATTTAACAGTGGATCTTCAATCTTCACAATGGATATATGGCGCAATCTCCGAAAGTTCCCGGATGAGAGAACAATGATGAAATTGGATAAAAACGAGAAGAGGAAATACGAATTGGAACTTATGATTGTTGGGAGGTAAGTAGCTACACGTAGAGATGCCAACCGCTCCAGAATATGCATGACGTCAATAGTTTGAAATGCGAATAGTACAACAGCTCAACGAAATGACAGAATACATTACAATAGCCAACCGTTAAAGAATATGCATGGTGTCAACACAGTGGAAACTCGGTATGAAGAGATCTGATATAACGAAACATCTGATATAAAGAGGTAAAAAATCTGGTACCAGCTATTGCTAACTTCTTTTAACTTTGCTATAAAGAGATTACTGCTATAACAAGGTATTCTTAATGGTCCCAAGTACCTCGTTATAATACGTTTCCATTGTACTTAAATATGAATAGCACGACCGCTAAAAAAGGGAAATAAATCATTACAATAGTCATGATTTTAGCCAGATCTTTTGGAACGAAATGCTGCGAAATACTGTTTCTTGTTCATTTCACATAACTCCAATCAATAAAGACACATATAACATATAACGTATTACAAAATCTGAATGTAATTTACATGTGCAAAAAAAATATAGAATTTGTACTAGAAAGACTAGCGAAGTATGCCCTTTCAGAGGAATTATAACATAATTATACATCTGCATTATTTCAATTATATTACTACCCACCAAAAAGAATCATTCAATTAATACTTACGCAGTTCTAACATGTGTGACATTTTGTATTTAATTTCAGAGTGTTTGTACTCCTACTGGTGGTAGTGAGTGTACTCTGGGTGCCGGTTGTCCAGAACAGTCAGAATGGCCAACTATTTGACTACATTCAGCAAGTTTCCGCCTATTTCGCTCCCGCGATAGCTGCAGTTTATACGGGTAATTATGGAGATTTCGATTTCAGTCAACTGTCAGTGTGATGAAGTCCATGCTAACCGGAAGTAGTACGTCACTGTTTTGCACGTCCACGCATCACGACTACGCAACTAGCTGTGACATAACAATTAGCAGACGTGCAAAATTACGATTTACGACTTCCAGTGGACGTGCGCCCTTCGTCGCAGTTGACTCAAATTTAAAACACCCTATTTTGGAGGTTTCGTTTTCCTTCAACCTAGCCACAGTTGACCGGAAGTACACGTTACACTTTTTCGAAGCTCGGCATTGTTAGGTCCTAGATATGATAAATCTGTGACGCGCTCTCTCGTCCACTACACAATCTATGACCAGTATTCCTTGATTTTCCCCTTTTGCTTACTGATCTGTAACGAGTCCATAGATGAGGGCGTGCCACTTGTGTAGATGCCATTGTGACGTCATCTTGAACTGACTGATGGGCCTCCTTCGGTCTGTGATGGCCATGTATGGTATCCTAGTTGTCTGTCCTGCTGGGACATCCATTGTCGGACGTTGTGGTGGGATACGTGCCTAGGCAGGATGGTATAGAGGACAAGTTGTTGCCCATGCAGCATGTCCCCCTCTGCACGTCACTGATGGATCCAAAGGAACATCAGACTGCTACAGTTCGGCACCATCGCCGTCACAGGAACTGCCATAGCGAAGTTGAATACAACAACAAACTGCCTTAGGGGCTTCGACAGATTTTTCCTCAGGGTTCACTCCCGAAGCTTTTACTCTGAGCAGGAATGCTGCAAGGCAACGGAGGTTTGAATTCGGGATGGTTCTACCCCTAAGTGAGCTGCCTACCCGAGCTGACGGGTCCCATCCACCCACCCGACTGATGCAGTTTAACGGCATACACAGGACCCTATCTTTAAAGGGAAATTACACCCAGGCAATAATGTACAGTCACTAAGTGAAGAAATATCAGATGAACAGACTGTGAAAATTTGAGCAAATTCGGATAATCCGTTCAAAAGTTATGAATTTTCAAAGTTATCATTTCCACCTGTGCTGGGCATCCTTGAATTGGCAACGTATAGCCAATTAGCATAATCTGTGATGTCATACATGGAGAAC